>JAULKQ010018003.1:0-10216 GCA_032356285.1 Smithsoniella earleae | reverse complement strand
GACAGTGAGTACATTAGGGATGATGATGAAAACCTGCTTTACCATCACACCTCGATGCCTCTATCGAACTCCACTTCGCTTCGTCTTGAATGCATTGCTCTTCCTTCATGCACCCGTACCATGCCCGGCACGTGGAGCAACTCTACCTGATGATACTCGAATTCAACAATAATCAGTGATCCAGAAGTCAGTTGGCGTAAATCGTGAGCCTAGTTCCAGCTGAATAGTTTTGACAATCCCTATAAAGATTCTGCCGTCAAACAAGTGAAAAACGATTGAGTCATCCGCACCCTGTCTTGTACCTGTGCCCAGCATCAGTCTAAATATTGAATGCAAGACTCGCTGTACTGACCTACACTCTGAGTCACATCATACTTTACGGTCCACATTAACACACGGCTCATGCAAAAGCGGGGAACGCACGATTGAAATGCATCGCATACATAGCTGTATGTACATCCTCCCAGTGCAGTCAAGCCAGATTTGGGTTAGCGAGTCGAATAAATATGCTGTCGCCCTCGAATGACAAGTTTAGATCGAAGCAGTTCACATGCCTCAACATGATTTACCACCGGAGAGAGATAAGATTCCTTCGTCAGGGCCACAGCATCGCTGTTGTCGCATAAGACTTACATGAGTACCGAATGACGCAACTGCGAATTTGGAGAACTTCAAGTATTGTTGTGCTCAAAAAGTCAGTTTCCCGAGAATGTTTTGCTACATACACCACGAAAAGGATTGAAAAGGTCACGCCGACATGCATCAAGTAGCGAACGTCGTGTACAAGTTACTCATGATGACTCAGCAATTAGACACCGTACCTTACAATGCCTCGGCGTGTGAAGATCAATCAGGAAGATTCTCGACGTCTACGTGCAAGCTGCTACGGTACACCCACTCTCCACGCTAACAAACGAAATTCGAACCACCATGTCACTCCATCAAACAGAGGGAATTACCAGTTGCTCCTTCCTCTACAGAATCTTTACAGGGGGACACTTCCTTGTGCATGTGAACATCCTTGAGGTCTGACAACATGCTCGAAACAATTGATCAAGCGACAGGGAAACTTTGCTACATCATAGCGTCATGGAATGACAAGGAAGAAATGATCTCTGCTCCTCACACAGTACACCTACACTTATCCAACAATTTGGTATACGTCAGTCAGAAGCAAGCCCTGATCTCAACAGCATATGTATGAATGGTAATGCTCCCTGGGCAATATGCCACCTGCAAGAAGAAATCACTTGTCGTGTCAGTCAATTACTCCTCAAGTCAACATTGTAATGTATACATCATACCGTTAGAGTAAGGTACAACATTCCATAACGTTTCCTTATATCTCACCCACATTACTGACTTCCTTGTGCAGGAAGAAGTGCATGTAAGATGCATTACAAGGTGAAAATATCTGTAATATTTCACAAGGATGTCACTGTCAAGCAGAAACTATTCACACTCCAGGCATCCAGCAACTCTCACAACAAGAACATTGCATGGTGTCGAAAGGATGGCCTAGAGGGGGGGCCATTTCTTCCTCAGCGTCGGTGGTGGAAGTACTGCAAAAATGAGCACTCGACAGGGCTTTAAAATCAAGCCAGATAATTACATTATTCATGGAGTGTGCACTTCAACATTAGAGGAAATAAGTACACACCTGGCAGTGGTGATGAATCTGATAGCACAGAGTTATTGAAGTGCACTCGCAAACACAGCATCTCTCTAGACTCTTGCCTCCATCGGATCTTCTTACTCCAGCTGCCAAAGGAATGTAACCTGCGCAATGTCTGAACAAACTCACAGGGCACCAAACCAAAACCACATGCAGAAACTGCAAACTCAGCACGTACCAAATCAGTGACAACAGAGCCACATGTCACTTAGTCTTCACACAGCCAACAGGCCCACCACAACAGCAAGCATGGTTAAAATTACAGCCCAACTCATAATTCATTGCACTTCCAGCCACGAAAACTACAGGTGCCATTCACTGTCAACCACTTTACACATTCTAGCATCTCCTAGCTCATTTGACAGAAACATGAGCCTAGAGAGAGGCAAGAACGGCATTGGAGGTTCCTACCACCCAAAATCTAAGCCCCTTTCTCCTACTTCAGGCAACTCAAATAGTTCACTGGAACACAGACCAACTGTGATCCTGCATCACCAACTCGTTTCGCACAAAATCTACACAACCATACAACTGCAGACCTATCCAGGTTTGACTGCTGAACGTAACCAAAGTCAGCCAACATAGCAGCACCACAAGAGGTGCATAAACTTTGGTGACTCTTGAAACGATATGGGCGCTTCAAGATGCCAACATACTCTGCCGGGTCGAAAGACGCATTTGTAACACGCATGTTGAAGAAGTTGCGGACATCTAAGCTCAAGTACTCTGCCATCCTGTGCTTCAAGCTGCTAACTGTACGGTCACTGGCGTCCCAGCGCAACTCTGATACAGCAGCAGCCAGGTTTTTGAACTGAATGACAAGCTGCCGTGACACACTATCACGTGCAGAAGCATGGACACATTGCCCATTCTGCAGATCCGATCTAGCCAGTCTTGCCGTCACTTCATTAAATCGCAATGGCGAGCATTCACCAAGCTCCCCTGTCGACAGATCTCGACTAAGAATACCCAGCGGCAGCATATTCCAGGCACTGTTGCAAGAAAGTATCCCCCTCCCCACATGCAGCCTGGTATCAGTGTACACTATAGCACTGCCAGTCTGTGTGATCACCTGGAACCGTTCCCGGAGTCTCGCAGGCAGCTCAGCGTGATTGATGCCAACAAATACCTTTGAGCTGATACTCAGGCAAAAATGCTGCAATGAAGAAATTCCTGCAGGGACTGGCCTCTTGGGAAAGGCGCGAGAGAACCTGTCTTTAACGTGGTTGGCGAGTTCAACAACATCAGATGTCCCCCCGTTGAATATGTACCAGTCCTTGTACCCTAAGAAGCCGATGACAAGCTCAACTATACTTGGGAGGTACAGCGCGCTACCGTGGCCAGATCTTGACGCACGGCGATCTAAGAGATGCTCAATCTCAGAGACACCTTGCTGCTGCAGCCCCCAAAACGGCTCCTGCTCTTCAAGCAGCTCCAATCCTTTAACATTAGTCAGTAAGGGTCTCCCAGCAGGGGGTGGATGCGACACGCGGACATTGACGGCTGCTATTCCCATCTCCTCGAAGTGAATATTAAAGCAATGGAATACCCCTGCCACGTAAGCATACGCTTCATTGATGCCGGCAGCATTGGGGCCGAGAACCCTGGCGAAATTGCACTTGTTCCCTGGATGTAACTCTGTTGGGACAAATGCCTTCGCTTGACTCCCCCATTCCATGGCGTACGGTCCCTCTTGGAGCGTATCATTGGCCGGGCTGTAATACATATACTGGCCCGAGCAGAGGCCGCAAGCATCAGCCCAGCAGGAATGCGCGCGATGGAATTCTTGGCCGAAAGCCTTGGCAGCAGCTATATTCTCCTCAGTTACCCTATCTCCTGAGCCAACCCGGTGCACCCAAGCATCTAAGAGTGCTCTCAGGCTGCTGCCTGCCCGCTCTTCACCAATAGGCTCAATCGAAAAGGTCGGAGTGATATGTACACAGTTTGAAGCCTGGGCCAGACCAGCAAGCATGGAATCAGCTATCGTAGCATACACACAGTACCGATTCGGCAGGCACTCGTAAAACACAACTCCCTCACTGCTGCGGCCATGGCAAACCCGTGTTGTGTTCAGCTGGTGGGTCTTGCTCCAGGGATGATCTTCGCTTCTCTTTGCCTGGAACTCCTACAACATAGCTTACCTGACTCTGACACCCATGCTCATCTAGTGGAGCAGCAGCCACACAAGCGAAGCACGACTTGTCACTGTCTCACTGCAAATAACAACGCACCATGTTGTAAAACCCTTCAAAGTTGTTCCGTTCCAGCATGACAGCATCACAGATTGCGCCCTCAGCAAAGGGTGCCAAAGGGTGAACCTGACTGAATTCGTCCATGGTTACGTTCGTGTGCTCCACCATGCGGACAACATGCAAGTTGTCAGCTTTAGGCTTTGTTCCTACTACGGGCCCCTCGACCAAAGTGGATGAACAAGAATCTTCTCTCTTGACCGATACACTATCCCCAGCATGCCAACCCTCTACATTCTCCTCTGACTCTGCACAACAGAATATTTTGCAATTTGTAAGCCTGTACACACAAGCTTGCGGCGAATATCAAGGTACATTGGTCATGTGCTGAAAGCTGGATACCAAGCACCCTGTCCTTAATGCACAGCTGTAGAATGGGTTGATAAACATTACTGTTTTCTACGCTTGACTATACAAGTGGGGCCTGAGCTTTTGGCTATTTGTGCTACATTACTATGACCTTTGAAAATAACATTGTAGCAATAATATCTATGATCTACTGTTAGGAGCCTGATATCTCGAAACACTGTTGACTTCAGCCCTGTGCCTGTGCAACACTTTCGGTATTAACTCGAGTACCTTGTTATCTTAAGTCTGCACACCATAATAGTAAAGTATCCAGCCCATTCTGATACAGTAAGTCGATTGTTTCAGAGCCCAAGCGCAAGTAAACAGCTCTCTAGGGTGGGCTGGACAAGGCCCATTCAACAGCACATTGACTCCATATTTCGTGCCTTTTTCGGGTCCATGTCCTCGCCACACGAATGAGAGGGCGAAAATTAGTTATAATAATAACCAGAGATAACTGAATCAGTCCGATAGAGGCCAAAATAACTGAACAGCTGCCTCACAAGCACATGGCTGTAGCAATTTGTGCTCAGACACCTTGTGTTAGACCCGCTAGAGAAGTTCTGCGTTTAAGCTTGGCAACTGACATGCACCATCTCTCCATACTACGCACAACGAGTAATGACATTGCCACCATTTCAGCTCAAGCATGTGTGTCCAGGAAGTAATTGAGTTACGCCATATGAAACCCAAGTTGCATCAATTTTCCTATCATACCTCTCTTTGTAATCTGCTGTTTTTGCATGCCGTTTGATCAGAAACCACAGATACTACACTCAACAAAGTGGAAAATTTATCAATGCTCTCCCTGCCTGAACACCTTGCTTTGCTCAATACTTGGTGATCCCTTTCACACTCAGAAACCATACCATTATGAGAAGTTTCTTTGGACAATTCGTTATTCTGACTGGCTGGTCACATCGAATTGAACATGCTACATAGCACCACTGACGGAGGGGTTAGCAGGTATGTGCTGTATGATACGTATGTGGATTGGTCACCTGGCAAGCTGTTGAGCCAGGCTTCGTTACTGTCTTGCATCTTGAATGGGAAACCTCCCCATTTTCCTGTGATGCCCAAAAAATCTCTGCTTAAAATGTTGCACCCACAGAAAATATTCCCCGAATCCCCGGATCTAGTGCACTCAAACTCTGCAAAACCTGCCACTCTTCAGATGTACGTGGTAAGCTCAGAGTAGCCATTAAAAGCTGAAAAGCAGTGCTCCAGAACATTTGGCTCTGAAAATCGTGTGCATGTCTATGCATGAATACACACATAGACCAAGTTAAGAATTTGGAAGAACAGACACTGTGTGTGAAAAGAAATCATAGTCACTCTGGTCAACAGACAGGCCATACGTCCACCCCAGAGAGGAAAATCCTCAAGTACTGATATCAAAT
The DNA here is from genome assembly GCA_032356285.1 of Smithsoniella earleae. Classification (NCBI taxonomy): domain Eukaryota; kingdom Viridiplantae; phylum Chlorophyta; class Ulvophyceae; genus Smithsoniella; species Smithsoniella earleae. The sequence goes on along the minus strand of JAULKQ010018003.1, from coordinate 4,544 downwards.
ATTTATGGTACACAGCCCACATCACGCCCACAGTACACGAGGCATTGGTGCCAGTACAACAGTGTCCAGTGAGCCTTGCACATCCCATATGGAGTTGCACAAGAGTCTTCGACATCAGGAACATGAAGCCATGATCGAGGCTTGAGCTTTTTCGTGCTCCATGCGACTCACAGTATTCTGCTTTGAGTTTACATAGCATCCAGTCGAAGATGGCGACAAAAAAACTCACGGTACAAGTACAGCGTCTTCCTCCTCATGAAAGCTTGCTTGGATTGTTCTGTTAAATAGATCCGTCTCACTATATTGGGCAGAGAATTACGGAAGTTCAGGCCAGGTCACGGTCTTTGCAAAGACTGATCAGCAAGTAGAGCCCAACGTGGTCGCGCAGACCGGGGTTGATGCAGGCAGAGATCTGAGATCCACAGAAACAGAGCGGGCTGACCACTTTTCTGTCGCTTTAAATTCTAGGTGTGTACTCTCTTCCATATGCTCCAGATTAGAAACGATTAAGTCACGAAGCATATCCAGTGCACGATCATTGACACGCTTCTCCAGCCCCAGCGAGAAACGCAAAGGCGTAAATTACCTGCTTATAGTATCAGGTGTTGGAGGAATATACACTTCTTTCAAAATTTTCTGGACTTGAAGAGTAAATGTGCACGCGGTAACAAATTGCGACGAGAGAAGAAGCGAACAGGATGCGAATCCTGAAAAGATAATTTTGATCAAAGTTGTTCTCGAGCTACCAGACTAAGTTGTTAGCATTTTCCGCTAGACAGGCATAAATTGCGAGGACTCGCACCTTCTGTCTACTCACTACCTGACAATCTCGTTGAAAACTCAAGATAACGATGGGAATCGTGATTATAACGAATCATGATGTAGACGGAACTTCATACTGATCCTTGCAGCCCTCTTGGGATACAGGGCACGTAAAACGTAATTAATGAGGCCCAAGTATCTCCCTCAGATGCGATCTGTACGCGTAACTTAGGTATCTCGATAATGGAAGATATTCCAAGTCTCTAATGCTCCGTAGATGTCGACCACAGAGCGCACATGTATGGCCAACCGAAAAATCATAACGGGCTAGATCATGGGGAAGGGCCACAACAGCGAGGAATGCAAGTGTTTACTTCAAAGGCCGATTGAATATCGTTAGTGACAAGACGACGACTCCTGTGAAAACCCGTTAAGGAGTGCTTGCGACGTTTGGGACAAAACGAAAGAGTTGAATTCGCAGCTACTTTAGGTGTCAATTAAACTGGAGTTTGTCGCACCTTCCTTGATTGATGGCTTTGAAACTTCCGGTGCAGTGCATTGTGATACAGCGAGAGACGTATGGATCTTTTTTGAGTCAGAGAACTCGTCAGCTTGCAACCTACTAGCAGCTCGCTTACACCTGGAATTGTGACTTTGTCAAGTAAAAATATCATTGGTCATACTTCAGACAAGCTGAAGGGGCACCAAGGCTTCCGAGGATATGCTGTGGTTAGCTGGTATGAACGTGACTGGATTGTTCCAAAAGAAGCAGTCATTTCTGTCACATTACCTGGAAGAGCTTCTTCGCTCTCGGCCTGTCTGTCTAGCGCGTACCATTTGCTGCAAGCATACTCGTGTTGGATATGGGCATTCGTTATAATAAATGTCAAGGGTTGCAAAAGGAGAGCTTGTTGTAGAACGTAGAAGTTCAAATCGCACCCTCTTGACGTGGACAACAGATTTTATACAGCAACAAGTATTGAGGCACTTCTAAACGTTCATAGTCTTCGCATTCACTCTGCAATCCCTATTTGCTTGATGTGTCAAAGACCTCGCGACAAGAATAACAGGAACAAAGCAGTTGAACCAGTTTCAATACCGGCAGATCAAGTTCCGGCTCCGGAATTGATGTTTTTGCAAGGAGCTTAATCTTATAAGTGGAAAGAAAAACTGTACTGGATCAAAATACTTGTTGCTAGGTAGCAAGCACACGCTGGCAGCATGATACTTTTCCACGCGTATCGTTGTTTCACAAACTACAAAATTGCTCAATGTTCCCGTTCAATCTTGGAATATGAAACTACAATAGTTTGCTTTGCAAGGTTTCGGTCCGGATCAACTTTCCGCGCGCATCTGCATGGCGATCGCCCACAAGGATTCTTCACAAATGAGGGATTAGAGAAGAAGTACATAACCGCATCCGCAGCGCTATCCTCCCGCTTGGAATCCATTGCAAGAGATAAAGGCCGTGACTTAATAAGCTTACAGTAACGAGTGTCTATTTCGTAGATAACTTGGGAAGTTGCCCTACTTTACACTTTCCTGATTGTTTCCAATTTCAATGAAATTCAATGTTTGAAAACATCCACTTATGTCTCGAGTAAAACTGCCACAAAGCGTATTAAAATGCTGCACATGTGTAAGCGCCCGGGCCTGAAAGAATGGTATCTAGCACCTTGGAATTGGAACGGCTGGGAAACCAAGCACCTCATTAGTTAAATGAGTATTGGGAATATTCTCACTGTCCGTAAGTATTACTTCAATAGTGCAGGCCACTGCCTGTGTCGTTTCAAACGTTTGGAGTCTTTACAGCGGCATGTGTGTTTAGGCAACCGACTCAATGCTGAGTTTGATCGGAGCTGTTCGGCAAGATCCAGATGGCTTTCTTGCATCTGTGGGGATGCGGGAGAACGAAAAGATAGAGATCTACAGCTGTGTCAACTGCCTGTGCACTGGTATGATGCCAGCGATTGCTTTAATTGCATCAGTTAAAAGGACGCAGGAGAGCTCAATCGGCGGGAAGAGATGCATTCAAGTCTTACAAGGACCGTGGAAAATCATTAGGTGCGACGAGGTGTATGGCGAACACGAAACGATATTCAAACATATAGCCTTTGGACACGAACAGCGCTTGAAAATATATTTCATGTTTAGATTCATTCGACAAAACTGGTTGAAATGGGCTGGGCATGCTAGATATCAAATTTATGTCTTTCGACCAAAATTGACGTGATTTGAGCACTTGGTAGAATCACTTGTGCGCACCTACGCACTCACTCTTTATACTGTAAGCCTTTTTGTGGCAAAGTGTAGCTTGAACTAAACCACCATTACTCGCGTAAGCGGAGTCGAGTAGAGGGAATTCTGTTTATAAATAGAGTAGTAGTTCAGGCTCCTGGGCGATTGTGATCCATCGTTCATAAACCCGAGATGGCAACATGTCTCCCCAGTAAACCCACCAAATGAAGCTACAGAGTTAGGCAGCTATTGATAGCATATGCATGTACCTGGAGATGCTGTTGGGCACTCATCTACAGGTAGTAAAATTAGGTGTAGCGCGCGCAATGAAGTTTTATCGGTTGATTAACCCATCTTACATCTTACACAAACAGTTTATAACGCTGCGCAACATCTGAGGCTCCATCGACTTCTGGATACAGTAAATGTTCAAAACTGTAGCTGAGTACAGGGCAGCTGGCCTTTTGGGCGACGTTTTACAGTTCAGAATGGAAGTGAGAATTACCTGTTGCAACCTTGCGGAGTAATCTTCCTTGATTTAGACTCGTGAAATGCTGAAACATGCCGTGCACCATGCAAACATGCTGCATAAGTGGCTCAAGGACGGGGAATATTTTCATTTTTGAATGTCGTGGGCATGACAACCCAGCTGGATCAATGAAAATTGGTTGGCGTGGTCGGGCACACTGGCTTAGACTCAGGTTGTCCATCGGCCGCGCGAGGCCGGCCTTGTAGCCCGGACACACTCGTAGCCCTGGGCATCCGGAATCCCCGCTTTTGACATGAAAGACGAGGTATTATTGTTCGAAGGCATAGGGTCGTCGTGCTTGATTTAGAATGTGTTCTTGTGCTGATCATAAGGTCGAATGCACATGAAGCTCGTCCAACTCTGCAGATATTGCAGAGACTGTGTATCACAGTAGCACACGCAGTCGAAATTGTCGGAAAGAGTAATAAGTTTCCCAGACCTTGGTTAAACTAAACGCTGGGCACTTGGAAGCGTAGACCTCGGACGCAGTTCATCACAAGCGAAGGCAGGATTAGCATGAAAAGTTGCAGAGCAGAAAAGTTCTTAGCGAGAACGCTTCCTCGGCTGGGACTCTTCATGTAGACGAGGTAATGAGTGTGAAAGTGAAAGCTTTCCGCAGCGTCATCTCAACTTCGGACAGGGAATAAGAAGTTTTCGTAGGCAGGACAGGACTTGTAGCCCCTGTACGAACATGACATAGCACTTTTCATTTTCGGACAGGGAGTGCGATATTATGTTGCTACGTCCTGGAACGCTGGCCCGCGTTCGAAAATGAATCTGCATGCATACCTAGGAATTCAATCAGGCAGCTTGAAAACCCGGGTTCTGCGAGACACAGAACAAGGACTTGACGCTTTCTAAACTATCGTACAGGCTGAAATGCCGCCTAGACGACTTTTCTCAATAGATGTGTTTGGATTCAATTGCTGAGTAATGACCTATTGTGATAATACGAGATTATCACAGGTACATATATGACAATAGTGTCTGATAAGCATCGGAATACGCGTCGTGA
>JAULKQ010017992.1:0-10216 GCA_032356285.1 Smithsoniella earleae | reverse complement strand
GTGGCTAGGCCTGGCCGTGGGTCGGAGTATGTCACCTCCCTTGTGAGTCACGCAGGCTCATAAGGGAGTGCTACGGGGGGTACAGATACACACAGCCTCCTGAAGTCTTCTGCTATCTTGGAGCACCCTGACTCCCCCCCGGTTTAACATGATCTCCAACTGTTTGGGCTTACCTGGCCGCATGTTCAGTAGTTCTACTTGCAATTTGATGCAACGAACCTGACTATACCCCAACAATGAGTCTCCCATACAACAGTAAGAAATGCATTCGATATTGGTTGCTGTAGCCCGAGTAAGCGCAGATGCAGGGGTGCAGATCATGAGAGCGACGGCAGACAGATTTGGGTTGTCACAGCAGCGTGAGGTGTGCACACCTGCCAGCGCGAGGGCGAAGATGGCGAAGCAGAGGCTCAGGAGCTGCATGCCGGCGCCCAGCAGGGCGCAGAACAGCGACTTGTGGCGCGGGAAGCGGAAGACGTCCGCGTGTATGTACTTCCAGCCGCACTCGTCGTCGTCCAGCGGGTCGTCAGTGGTGAACCGCGCAAAATCATGGCGCAGCGTGCGCATGAAAATCGTTATCAAAATCGCTGTCAGCAGGAGGACGGACAGGATGCTGTTGATGATCGAAAACCAGTGGATCTGCACTCTCACAGTACTGCCTTTCAAGCAGTTCCAAACCGTGTTGCACCCTGCCACTAACCTGATACAATTTTGGCTTTAAGTGTCCTACATGAAGGAGTGAGTGGCTACCATAGGCTGGCGATATTCCCTTTGCCATGAAGAAGCCACTCAGTGCAACTTGATCGCTTCATATCAAACCCAAGTTCTTATGTGAATGATGGGCCCTCTGAAAGTGCACCAGGGTGATTATCCTGTTTAGATACCACCCACAATATCAAGCTATACAGGAAGATACAAAGGCAACAATCTCTAGATACAGTCTGCAATCCAGATTACATGCTCTCCAAATAAATTTTGGCCTTATTCCCTTCAGCCAGAGCGCTAGCCAGGGATCAGACTACTGATCTACAGCTGTTCCAGGTTCACTGCGGTGACCAGGTAACGATTAAGTGTACTTTGTTCTCTCCCACAAAGAAAACAACCTGAATGGACCCCTTTCTGTGTTACACCCTTAGGACTGATTCCGAACATGATCAAAACACAATGCCAGTTGCGTCTCTTGCAAGTCCATCATGATACTTCACAGGTGCTGACAAGCGAGTTTCACAGGGCAACGTTTTGCTTTTCATCCAGGCTGCTTTGTATTCATCATCAACCAGTTGAAGAAGTGGAAATGTAGTGCGCAAGTGTACAGGCAAATACTTGACCAAACTTGAGCAGCAAATGAGAGTGGTTAGCTCTGTGTTCAAAGACACGCTGCACAACGCTGGTCTTCACAGCCACTATGTTGGTGAAAGAACTTGGAAAGAACTTGAACCATAGCCAGTGCACAATAAAATGTTAGCATGCTGTTGGGCATAGTCGTCATCTGTGCTAGTCGTGCTGGTACAATTGTGCGATTGCGCTGCCTACTTCATGCAACAAGTCAATGAGCTGACCGTGCAAGTGGAGGGTGAATGTGAGCTCACTGCCGTCTCGAAGGTTTTGGGCGAAACCGGTTGTGCTGCAGGATAGAATAGGACAGTTGAATGCACACCTCCAGGTGGATTGGGTTCCTCGAGAGTGCATCGTAGTGATCCAAGCGTCTGGCGAAAGTGATGGGAGTTTCGTGCCACTCAACGGAGTAGGTGAACTCTACAGGCAGATACTCTGAGCCCTCTGACATAACATCCTCGCTCACGTCCACAGTATGCGTTGCGTCGGAGCTCATCGACACTTGGATAACATTCGGTCCATTGTAATGGATTTCGAAACGGATGTGCGTGAAGATGAGATATCGAAGATTTGCTTTGCTTGCTACAAGAATTTTTTCGGTTCTCCCAACAAATCCGTAGATTGGGAGATCGTCATAGTACATTTGGATGTAGTAGTCTTCGGCAACTGCCTGCATTCAGTGGTATGATTCAGTGGCAAATTGTACATATTGTGCCTAATTGGATGAGTAGCCTTGTACAAATAGCAAGGCTGTAGTTCAGGACTGCTCGTGGCTGCCTCAGAACCGCCTATGTACGCAACACGCAACATCAGTGTTGCAGACTACTGATTAACACTAATGGCACTTATAAAAAAATACATATACTACTATGTTAGCAGATATCATCGAGATTTGTTAATCTTGAAAGAAATTGGAAGCGAACCTGCCGGAGCTTAGCTACCTCGCTGGCGGTGAGCTTCTTCGAGCAAAGCAGCGTTTTCTCCTTGTCTGTGCGGAAAGGTAGCTCGTATGCAGTTGATGCATCCTTATTGGAGTCAATGACCTCGCCAACATGTGTAAGCGTCTTGTAAACGATTCCCTCTGGGGGTTGGCAGAAGGGAAGCGAATAGTACGCATATGTTTCGCTATAAAGTGGGAATTGTTAAAGGCTGTGCTCAGAATCATTCAAATCAAGCAAGACATCTTTGGCAAATCAGAACTTAGCACGAACGGTACTGATGTGATTCCAGCCTCTTCAAGTAGAGCATTTTACCTGGGATTGCTGAATGGCCCAACTTTATTCGCCCATAAAGGGATCACCTCATTCACGTCAAAAGCGTGAGAGTTGCCATCGCCTTGAAGAGAGCGCAGAGTTGAACCAACATCATTGGCGAAGGTGACCGCAGGAAGCAAACAGAGCGCAAACAACGAAGGTAGATTCATGTCTACACAACGCTTACTTCCAAGCATTTCAATTCTGTCTTGGACAAGTCTCCAGGGCCAGTTGGCGTTTCAAACCTTGGATGTAATGAAGTACTCCCCGCAACAGTCTACATCAAAAAATACATGGGGTCTAGTGCAGCCAGACGGCTGGTTATAGGCATAATTGTAGTGAAACACGTACTTATGAGATGCTCAGGAAATACTGCGAGGGATGGTCAAGTGATAGTAGAGCTTAACGTATGGATGAGGAAATGCGCTTGGCTGAAATAACAGCTCAGCGACTGCTGCCTTCTAAACGTACGTTACCGTGGTTTCGCGATAGGGGTCACTATGTTACATGCTCTGAATGTTGTGTGAAAGAAGCTACAGTGAATTGAGTAGTTGTTCTGGAACCGCACTGCTCCTTCCATGCATACAGTCAAAATTGTTTCAGACCTCCATTAAATCAGGAAAACGTACGCTGACCTCTTCATTTTGGAACAGTGAAGACAATGATTTACTGCGGCTGCTTATATTGCATTTATGATGTTGCACGCTATTCTTCAGCGAATATCGATACGCAGCGGACACTGTTGGACCGCTCGAAAGCGGGGCTTGGTAAGTATCACAACGAATTAATTGAAGGCAGACTCTGGTTAACTTTGTTTCCAAAGACACGCGCCAAGAGGAGCCAACCGCTTTCATCGATGTCACAAACTTTGTCCTGCCCACAGGCAACACGAATGTAGCGTCACGAAGCGACATCCCGCAAACATCCGCTGATTCCACGCAGATGAGATGATTAAGAACTATTTGCTCTCCCTCCACATAATAAAAATATCCTACCGAATCAACTTGTCTACGTGGGGTGCAATAACCGACATTACGTCGATCGTGGGGCTTCACGTGGTAAGCCGGAATTCTGACACACATCTAACTGCGAGTTGAAACGACATGATTCAAAATTCAAACATCCATGCACGAAAATCTGGGAGCCCTGTCACATCTCACAAGATATGATAGATGTTATGAAAGTTACTTGCTAATAATGGTTATTTTTCAACTGAAGATCACGCAAAGCATCCATATGCCAACAATGTGACCGAAAACCTCTCAGACTGAAAACGATACATCTGTGAGGCGACTATGACAAGTCTATCTTCTCCTCCGCAGCGAAGACGTGCGCCAAACCTTGCTCTGGTCTGGGAAAAGCTCCCTGCAGAGCAAAGAGCAACGGTAATTATTCAATGCCATATATTGGCGTATGAGAGCGAGCTTGATGTGACTCAGAACACTAGCAACCCTTCAAAGGTTCGGAGCAAGGCTGAATTTCAAAGAAAATTGTTAGCCTTTGTTTTGAACCCATCAAACGGCATAAACGGCGAATTCAGAGACATGCTGGCTTTCGCTCCGGCTGCAACATGCAGCGTGAAAGAAAAAAACCATGAGATGTCGATAGCTGTCAGGCTTTGGAGACATGTTGAGGCCTGGCTTAAGCGCGTTCTCACTCTGAGCGAGTGTCTAAAAACAGGTGCGTGGCTAAGAAGTGTTTGCGATTTCTACAGGTTCTAGAGCTGAAGTGTATTTCTCAAGCTCTATCATGCGAATCTTAACCCTTGATCTGTATCACTTAGCAAGTGGTAAACGTGAGCTCAGCTGAATTCGTCACAGTGTAGGCTCGGGCACAAATGGGAAGCCTTCGCTTTCCGACTGGACAAAAGAAGACTGGGTAAGCTGGAAGTACAATGCTTTTGGAAAAAAAGAAAAATGGAAGATGAGTGCAAGGCTGTACCAAGCCTGCCTAGACGCCGGCCTCCAGACTGAACCATGTATGTTGGCCAGGGACAAGGGTAAAGACACGGGTAAAGAAGAGCAACCCCTAACATGCGCCCTCCGAACTGATAGTAGCCCCGCTCAAGGAGCGGAAATTATTGTGAGCGATACTGCGAGACCACCTGGAACACCACCGGCAGCAAGGGGAGCTGTAGACCTCACGACTGGTTTGCGAGAAAGATTTTCAGGTACGGTATATATTTGGCATTTTTGTCTTAGTTATTGTAACTTGTGTCTATGAACTATTTTATTTGAGTGTTATTTGCTGCAGGTCAGAATTGCGCAGCGAATTTTGTTACCGGCAATGGAGGTGAAGAGGTGGATGACGAGGTATAATTTCCACCATTGCGCTCAGCTGCTCTGAATCGCTCATTTTATACCAAATTACTGTGCCCAAGTGCTGAATGTGCCAGACTCATTTCAAGCTTGTGCCGTGACTAGCTACGATGACATAATTGCTTGTATACAGGTGCACATCTCAGATTCCACTCCCACTCCTTCTTCAGATTCTTCATCAGATGGCCCACCCCCATCTCAACCGTGTGAGACATCGTACAGGGCTAGGAAGAGGAGAAGGCGGGAAGACAATGATAGACTTGTGCAAGTTGTGGTGGAGCAGGGTAAGGCAATGATGGAAACGTTTGAGCGAATGGGCAATAAACTACTAGAAGTAGTCAACAAACTTGTAGATCATCAAACGTCCAGGCCTAGATAACAGCTCCTGGCACTGAATTTCGATGTGTGTGCAATGGACGTGTTTCGCGTGTTCAGTAGTTATTGTATTTCCTAGTCCAGTTCCTTGGATGTCACACACCTTGAACTCATTATTCATCTGACAACTTGAAAACCCCCAGGCATGGAGGAAAATTGTTTGGAGCGCGGTTTGATAAGTGAAGATTTGGTCCGTGCGCAAGAATTAAGCCTCGCCGTACACATGTACCTTTTTGGCGTGTTTGAATGTACAACAAGAGTAACCGTCACCATTGCTGTAGGGTATCTTAGTGAAAGATTTTTTTTCTAGCACTCGTACAATGTAAGCTGTTTTGCAGCATCAAGGACGTTCTCAACGTGAACTAACACCACGTTACGCAAGGAGGCTATCACCCAAGTTGGGAAGGAAAGATGGGAGAACAGTGTGTACTGTTCAGTTACAGATGCTATTATTAAAGTTATAAAGCGAGCTCCGGCACCATACCAGCGAGCACGCAGTTGACTCAACCGAAATTTTAAGCAAGTTTAATTGCAAAACAGACATTGTGCTCCTTGCTGAAACCCGTAGCCGATCCTGTGGCCTCAATATCCAAAAACCCGTTGGAACCTGAACCTTCTTACCCCTCATCAACGGCGAACTCATATCCTTGCACGCAAAGCGCACAAACAGTGCCTTGTCAACATCCCTACTAGCACAAGGACATCCTGCTAAGTCACAAATCAACTACTCTGCTGACTTTCCTAATCTATCATACTATTCAGCACTAAACGGCACAAAACAATACCCTGTACCTCCCTGCGCATGATGCCTGTGCTGTGACTCATCACACCTCTCTGCAGCTGCACTCGCGTGTTTGCTCACCCGGCTGCGTTCCTGACCTCCTGCTGGATGAACAAGTGACACGTCAGCGTTATTGATGTCACCGAGGGTCATCACCAGGAACCCACCTCTCTTGGATATGTCTTCACCTTCTGAGGCTCGCTGCAAGTGCCGCTCTTTTGGTTCCATGACCATACCAAGACCAGCCTTGTGACACCCGTACCGCACCTGGCTTTGGACGAGGTTGTGGAGCGAGGTATGTGAGCCATTTGGCTTATGACAACACATGGCATGGTGGGGGCCAGACTCAGTGTGGCCATACGAGCACGTTGCTTCATGTCTAGGCAGAGCGCACGGTGAGACATACATCGACCATGAACCGGACACCAGCTATCTCTGGTGGGCTGGATGCTAAGCAGTCGTATAAGGTGCTCCTGGGCAAACTGCTGAGTATACCGGGCCCTCAGTTGCCTCTGGTACTGTGAGAGGAGCTCCTAGTGCTGCAAGTCCACCAGCACTTGAGCCACACGGTGCTAGAGGCTGGTCAGCTGCTGTACTTCTGTGGCGGCAGCCGCTGCAGATGTCGAAGACCATTCAAAGCACTGGAGTACAAACATTCGCTGTGTAACGGATAACAGTATGCTGAGACGGGGAGTATGCGCTTCCATCAAGCAGAGCTAGCCAACGGTGTAAGAAGAAATATGGACAGTAATAAAATGTAAGGCTTGATGGTATCTAAATCCACCGCGATTCTGAGAATTGTGGAGCGGTTCATGCGTCGTAAGTCCAGAGGATGTTTGCATTTACTATGGTATCATCTAGCAGGAGCTCAGGAGTGCAGCAGAGCAAGCAAGCACACGGGTGCAGCTGCAGAGAGGTGTGATAAGTCACAGTGCAGGCATCATGCACAGGGAGGCACAGGGTATTGTTTTGGGCCGTTTAGTGTTGAATTGTATGGTGGATTAGGAAAGTCAGCAGAGAGGTTGATTCGTGACTTAGCAGAATGTGCTTGTAGGAATGTTTTTAAGGCACAGTTCGTGCGCTTTGTGTGCAAGGAGATTAGTTTGTGGTTTAATTATGGGCAGTTAGCTTATTTTCCAGCGGTTTTTCGGATCTTAAGGCCACAGGATCGGCCACGGATTTCAGCAAGGAGCAAAATGTCTGTCTTGTGGTTTGATGCCTGAAATCATTTTAATAGCATCTGTAGCTCAACGGTTTAGTACAGGGTGCGAGTGAGCTGTGCGTGTCACGGGGGGTGGTGAAGGTCCATGTCCTTTCCTTATGTTGGGCAGGCGTGTCATCAAGCCTCAAGTATGCTTGCCTACTTACAGAATGAAATCTATCTGATTGAATGCAGTAACGCATTGGTCCTGAATATACTGCTTTGATCCTAAACTGTGTACTAAATGACCCACGCATGTGGATAGCAGCCACCAGCCCTGGCACAGTGGTCACCACGAACGCAGGCTGTCAGGAACGGGAAAGTCACTACAAGATAAAGGCAGTCCCGCAACAATCGAATTACATCGGATTACTGCTGCACCAATTACAAAGTTGTGGCCTCGCGTGCCCCAAGGAGGTGTCTGAGGTTGCATGACCCTTCAGCCCCAGCCTATTTCTACGCTGTAGATCAAATGACAACTTTTGCTGACTTGGTACCATCTCCAGGGAGAAATGAGACCGGCAGTGGGGATGCATGGGCACAGGGCCTTCTTCTGTTGTCGAGGAGGTGTTGAGAGTGCGGGCGGGTCACTCAAGAGAACACTATGTAACTGACAATGTAAGATCTGCAGACAATTAAATCTGTGAGAGTTTGGTGCTTTTCCAACTGGTGGTGCTCATTGAACGTGTCAGGCCACACCTCTTTCTTTCTCTCTCTCTTTCTCAACCTCCAGCTGACGCATGGAATGCTCTATGGCATGCGGCGCTGGTTCTGCAGAAAGATTCACTGTAGCCCTTTTTTGGGAGAATCTCCTCGTGTTAATTTCAATCACTTCTACATTCCACAATACTTTTGCCGTCGAATCCACTGTGGGATGGACAATCACCATTCTCAACATACATTATTAACATAATATTGAAATTTTTTTTACGAGAATCCCTGTTACGCCCCAGGCCAAGGCAGCAACGCGCCATGACATTTCAGGTGACACCTGCTGGAAGAACTACTGACACACCCACGCCCCTGCAGATGTAGCAAACAAAAATGCAAGAGCAATAGCATAAGCTTAGAATCGAAATCGTTTTGCATCTTCTGGATCCGGCGCATCCCTGGGAGTCATTGACCGTAACGGGCGTACTTTTACTTAGTACGATAATTGCTGGTATAATATCTGAACTCGCATTACTTGCGTTTCAAACTATGTGCTTGTACCGTGTTCCATGTTGTTGAGTGTACGCACCGTTGAGAAAAATGAATTTCGGAGCTCTCAATGGCTTCACTACTGTTTTTGCATCAGTAAAATCCGCCTTCAAATATGTCGCATGTGGCCAAACATCCTCTGCATGTTGATTTTCACGTAGATTGCGTGCATCGCGGGGAGCAATCGAAAGGTTCATTCGTAAATTCTATTACGTGAAAGCTGCGAGATCTGCCCAGACGCTGAGCATACGACAGATATTTAGCCGTATGCAAAAACAGTAGTAGTGAAGCGTTCCAGCTGAACTTTATGTGATATTCAGCGCGTAGACCGGAAGAATACCTGCTTAAGTGAGTAGCAGTGTCAGAGAATTTGCGAGAAAGGTTAACGCTGTGAAGGGCTCGAGATGTACCCAATGCGTCTGTGAACATCCCACACCGGGATACACAAGCATGTTTCAAGCACATCCTTTGAGCCGTGTCTCTAAGTAAATCTTTGAAGAGGTATGTTCTGTTCATTCTGAGGGTACCTTTTCATCATCATGTGTTTATTCTTCAAGTATTTGCGTGGCATCGGATGCGAGGTTAGTAGCACGATCCAAGAAACAAAACTGATGACTCATGCATGGTCGCATGTTGATACGAACTTTAAACTTTCTGAACAGAATTGTTCAGTACTGTGCCTTGGCGTCGTGGACGGCTCTCGTACGTTGAAAGAAGCACGATTGAAATCCAGAAATTGCATTCCGAAAAGTTCTCAAACAGCATCTTTTCTTGTTCAGTGATGCTGATATATCCTTATGTATAATCTATCGCCTGACCTTCGCACGCGTATCGATAGTACCGTATGCGGGTCAATCGTACAGCCGAATTATCACAAATCGATGGAATGACTGTAGGATGCGTCGCGATATTAATCGCACAAGTGGAAAAAGATATTTATGTCTAACTTTCCCATGCTCAATTGCACGCGGCCGCTGGTGCAGTGCTTATTTTTATCTCAGAGATCCTGTTTTCACTGGTGAATGGGCACTTGAAGCTGCGTGTCTGTTGTGTTAGAGTGTGTGACATCAAGTGCTCATTGTTGGCGAGCCATCAGTTGCAAAAAGATTGTTTAAGGATATGAGTCACGAGTCTTTGCTGAGAGATTTGCATCGCGTTGGTGCTCTTGTGGTGGCATGTCGGGGCTACAACTCGCCCATTGGCGTCATCGAACAGTGTTCAACATACCGAGGCTGCAGTGAGTAGTTAAATTCGAATTATGATATTCGAACTTGTAATAGTAGCTCTCTCAACAAGTTGCCTGAGCGACGCTACGCGCAAGTCTAGTGAGGTGTGTGTGAGCTGCAAGCAACGAGCGTTGCAGGTGGAGCCCCGGCTGGTGACCCACTAGCTAGTTGTTGAGAGTGCGTGCGTGGTCACTCAAGAGTACACTACATAACCGACCACGTAAGATTTCAGGCAATTAAATCCGAAAGGGTTTAGGGCACTTTTCCAACAGGTACTAGCACGCTGGAACAAGCAGAATTCATCACCGACCATGATTACGCAGATTTAAACATGATTAAAGTCTCAAATTTTTTAGTTCTATGAGACGTATCAAATCTAGCGTGATACCGCGTAAATTCGGTAAATAAGACGAGAAAGTACTTATGTACGAAAATTGAACCCAGAAAATCCCGATTCAAGCTGCAAGTTCCAGCAAAGAGCGTCACTGTGGCAACGAACTTCCATAGAAGACAATTATCTAGTACTC
>JAULKQ010017980.1:21931-37131 GCA_032356285.1 Smithsoniella earleae | reverse complement strand
CCCGCGCAGGAGCGGGAAGCCGTGCTACCGGAGCATCGTTGACGACGACGCGAAGGTCGTCGTGATCGATCGCGTTCGCATGTCCGGTGTCGTCCGCAACCTGCAGCTCCACCGTATACGTCCCGGCCGTCGCGTAGGCGTGCGAAACCGTAGCTCCGCTCCCCGTCGAGCCGTCGCCGAAGCTCCAACGGTACTCCGAAATCTCGCCATCCGGGTCGTCGGATGCCGCCCCGGAGAACGCCACGGCTTGCCCCACGGCCGCGCTTCGATCGGGACCCGCGTCGGCGATCGGACGTGCGTTGACGATGACCTGGAGGTCGTCGTCGGCAGTGTTGCGCGGGGTGGGCGAATCGTCGCGGACCCGGAGGCCGACTCTGTACGTTCCCGGTGCGGCATAGACGTGTGTCGTCCGCTGCCCCTCGCCGGCTTGCCCATCCCCGAACGACCACTCGTACGCGACGATCTCACCGTCCTCGTCGCGGGAGCCGCCGCCATCGAAGTGCACTTCGGACCAGGTCACGCGTTGGTCCGGGCCGGCGGCAGCCACGGGCGGTGCATTCACGATCACCTCGAGGGTATCCTGATGCGTATCCGAACCGGTCTTGGAATCGTCCTGAACGGTGAGTGTCACCTCGTAGCGACCCGCCTCCGGATATTCGTGGCGCACCTTCGCCCCTTCGGCCGAGGTGCCATCGCCGAAGGTCCACGTGTATCGAAGGAGCGACCCATCCGAGTCGGAAGAGGCACTCCCATCGAGATCGAACGGCTGCGCGATCGCGACCTCCCGATCGTCCCCGGCCCGCGCGACCGGACGCTCGTTCACGAAGATCTCGTGCGTGGCCGAGGTCGTGCTATTCCCGACGTCGGCGTCGTCCGTGACGGTCAGCCGGGCCGTGTAGACCCCGGGCGCCTCGTAGGCGTGCTCGACCCGAGGCCCCTCCGCCTCCGCGCCGTCCCCAAACGTCCACGCGTGATGCGTGAGCACCCCGTCGTCGTCGACGCTGTTCCCCCCGTCGAAGGTCACGCGCTCGCCGACGGCGGCCCGATCGACGACCGTCGGGACCGCGACGGGGGACCGGTTCACCCAGATCTCCAACTCATCACGTCCGACGGCACAGGGGCCACGCGAATCGTCGGTGACCGTGAGCGTTGCGACGTAGCGGCCCGGCTCCTCGTATCCGTGCGACGCGTTTCGACCGCTCGCGGTCGCGCCATCGCCGAAGTCCCACTCGTATCTCGTGAGCCGGCCGTCCGAGTCGGCAGAGTCGACACCATCGAACGGCACGACGTCACCGGGTGCCACCGTGCGATCCGCACCGGCCGCGGCGACAGGCGGCGCGTTCATCAGCACGGGCACGACGACCTCGGTTCCCGCGCCGACCTGGCCGGAGTCGTCGAGCACGCGCACGCGCACCTCGTAGGAGCCCGGCGCACCGAACCGGTGGCGCACGACGGGCCCCGTCGCGGTCTCCCCATTCGGGAAACGCCACGCGAAGGACAAGCCGTTGCCTTCGACATCCGTGGACCGGCTCGCGTCGAGCTCGGCATGCTCGCAGTCGACCGGGGACACGGTCGCCACGACGTTCGGGCGACGATTCGGAACGATCAACGAGATCGGGAGCTGGATCGGCACGACCACGCCATTCTCGTCGGCGAGGTAGAGGGTCGCATCGTTCGGGACCTCGCCCGCCTGCCCTCCGAACGCGAGCGCGATCACCTGATTTTGCTCTTCCTCGGTCAGCGCGATCTCCGACTCGGACCACTTGTTCTGCCCGGACGTATCCGCCGGGATCGTGCGGTAGAGGGTCTCGATACGTAGATCGGCGCCCGCGGCGTCGAAGCTGTGGACGAAGAGTCGTCGATTCCCCGACGGCAGGACCCGCACTTCGGCCGTACGCGTCCGCGTGTCGTGATGGATGGTCGGAACGAAGGAGTACATGCGCAGGCCGGGGATCGCTTGGTCGTCGCCGTCTACGACGTCGACGTCGAACACGTTGCCGTCGTTGCCGGAGAGGCCCTCCACGACCAGCTTGAAGGCGATCCGCTCGCCGACCGACTCGCCCTGTCCAGGCGACAGGTCGGCGAGCGTCACCCATGTCTCGTCCGCCTCTGCGTCGATCGAGAACACCTTCTCGCCCAGCTTCGTGCCCGCGTGGATCTCCTCGTCGGTAGCCTTCGGCCCCCGCAAGCCGGCCGCGGTCGTCGCCCCGGGCCCACCGTACACCGAGAAGCGAGTCTCCGTGTCGAACTCGCCCCAACCGAAGAAGACGTCGAGCGCGCCACTCGCGTCGGCATCGTAGATCCGAACGCGGATCGGCGCCGGGGTGCCGGCGGGCACGTCGAACAGGATGACCTGAACGAAGTCGTCGTCGCCTTCGCGCGTGTTGGCTTCGGGCCCGTAGGTCACCAGCGGCAGAGAGCCGCGCTCCTCGCCGGCGACGACCGAAGCGACGAGCACAGAGAGGGAAGCGACCACGATCGCGAGGGAGACACGCATCTCAGAACTCATACCGCTGGCGGTTGCCGAGCCGGTCTTCCACTTCCACGAACTCGAGCCGCGCGTCCGCTTCATCGACGTCCGGCCCCGGCAGGTGGCCCAGGTACGTGCGCCCGTCCGGCTCCAGCCGGAGTGAGCCGTCATGCACCCGATCGCCCACCCGTAGCCGATAGGCTCCCTTGCGACGCAAGCCCGCCGGGTCGTCTGCGACGATCCGCACCCCACGCACCCGGCCGCCCTCGCCGGCCAGCCACGTCGGCTCCTCGACCGAAGGCGGCCCGACGTCGCGGTGCACCGCGAGCGACCGCACCGTTCGGTTCCCAGCCGCATCGGTCGCGATCAGCTCGATCGCGTTCCGCCCCACGTCCAGCGGAACCCGCGCGGAGAAGCGCCCGCCGCTCGACTCCGCAGGAACGCCGTTCACCTCGACCGTCGCACCGACCTCCACCTGCCCCTCGAGCCGAAGGTCCTCGGCACGGGTCCGGCCTGGCACCGACCGTGGAAGCTCGAGCCGGGGCGGGATCGCATCGCGGGTAATCACGATCCGCTCCTCGGTCGAGAACCCCGCGCTGGTCGTGACGCGCATCCGCAACTCGTTCGGCCCCGACCCGACCGGAACCGTGACACGAAAGCGGCCGGTCGGGCGACTTCGCGTCGCCGCCATCACGCGGTCGTTTGTGCTCCGGATCTCGACGGCCGCGCCTGGAGTCGTCCTTCCCGAGAGGGTCAAGCCGTCCGCACGCGTCACGAAATGGTTGTCGTCCTCGAGCCGCGCCACGCTCGGATCGTATGTGATCGGGGCGAACCATCCGGGTAGGTATTCGACGGTACGCTCGAGGGTCGTCGTCAATCCGGCAGGGGATGTCGCCTCGAAGCGAACCGTGTTCGTACCGCCGCGCCAGGTGCGCTGCCTCTCGAAACGTCCCTCTGCGTCGATCGCTACGGCCGCGCCGTCGATCGTCAACGTCGCCGATGGATCGGTCTCCCCGCGCAGCGTCAGCGATCGCTCGCCTGTCGGGCCATCCGCCGCGGGGACCGTGACGAGTAGAAACGGTGGCCGCCCCTCCGCTTCGAGCGCGAATCGGCCCGCACCGCTCGGTGCGCCTGGGAATCCCGCGTCATCGACCGCCCGCACGCGCCACGAGTACACCCCCCGATCGAGGCCGGAGGCGGCATACACCGGCACCGTGAGTCCGCCGGCCGCGATCAGAGGCGAGCCGAACCGGGAGTCCCGATCGACCTCCACCGAGTAGCTCGCGGCGCCCTCGACGGGCTGCCAACGAAGCAGCACCGTTTCACGATAGTGGGTCGAGTCGTCCGCCGGCCCCACTCGTTCCGGAGGCGGCAGCAGGTCCCTGGGCACCGCCGGCCCGTCGTCCGACGAGACGACCGTACCCTGATTCCAGCCGAGCATGACCTCGGCGTCGCCTTGCGACACCTTCACGGGCCGATCGTCGTAGTTGGCGAACTTCGCGTTCTCGCCATCGCGGCGGACCCAGAAGTTCTTCGAATCGATCCGGGCCTCGACCGCCTCCACCTTGACGTCGAAGTCGCGCGAACCGCTGCCGCCGAGCAACGCGAACGCATCCCCTTCGACGAGCGACACGGTCGTGCGTCGGCGATCATTCAGGCGATCAACCTGCATGCTCTGAATGACCGCCTGTGCGTTCTCGCCGAGCCGGATCTGGCTCTGATCCGAAAAGAGCACCTCGGCGAACGATCCCGAGAGAGTTCGCAAGCGCTCGTGCTCCACGAGCACCGCGTCCACCGGACGCTCCGTCCACACGAACGCCTCGGCCCGACGCCCCTGTACCTGCCCACGTCGCGACGACAGGATCGCCTCTCCGCTGCCCTCGCGACGAGTTCGGGTCAGATCCCGTGCGGCGACCGCAAGATCACGGGCCTGTTGCGCGCCGGCCAGCGACTCGGTCCAACGTCCTTCCTGCCCGTGGCGGAGCGCCGCGTCGCGCTCCGCCGTCGCACGACCGAGAAGGTCCTTCGCGAACACCGATCCACCGAGCGCCGTCGCTTCTTGGATGATCGCCAGGCTCTCCTCGAGCATCTGGCGCGCTTCCGCGATCGGGAGATCCGGCACTCGGATCTCCATCCCCGGTCGTACGTCGGCCGCGGCTCCAAGGCCGTTCAACGCGAGAAGGTCACTCCACAGATCCGGGCTCCCCAGATACCGTTCCGAGAGATCCCGCACGGTTTGGCCTTCCTCGACCACCACGACGAGGGTCTCCTCGGCACGAGTCTCGGGCACACAGACGAAGAGGATCGCGGACACGATCAGGCCGAGCACGCCGCATCTTTCAAACACTCCGCTCGACGCCCCCGATGCGCGGGGAATCAACTCAGCACTCCCGATACGAGCGGGCGCGCTGTCGCACTCCCTCGAGCAAGGTGGGGTCGAACGGCTCGAGTTCGTACCCCTTCGGATGCGGGGGCCGCGGGTCGAGGCCCAGCGCCGAGAGCACGCTCGGATGCTCGTAGTAGGCGATGTAGGTCGGGAAGGCGAGCGTGGGCATGAGAGCCGGCTCTGCCTCGGTCACCTGCGCAAGGACACGTTCTCGAGCGTCGGATGGCAGCTC
Organism: Smithsoniella earleae; assembly: GCA_032356285.1. Classification (NCBI taxonomy): domain Eukaryota; kingdom Viridiplantae; phylum Chlorophyta; class Ulvophyceae; genus Smithsoniella; species Smithsoniella earleae. Next base: position 32,043 of record JAULKQ010017980.1, on the reverse strand, counting down.
GCCAAACGGTGCTCCGTGTTCCCCCCGAGCGACCCGGTCGAGGCTCGCGATCCCGGAGCGCACCGTGTCGAGCAGGGCCGCATTCCCGGACACCTCTCTGGCGATCCGCTCCCCGAGCCCGATCGCGCCGGCCCCCGGCATGCGTCCGTCCGCGCCCGGCGGGATCACCTCGTCCAGAAGCGCGGAAAGGTCCCGAAGCTCGTCGTCCGACAGATTCACGCGGCTACTCTATGAGGAATCCCGGGCAGGGCTCAATGGCAAGGGGACGGGGCAAGGAGCCTCGGGATCAGTCGAAGAGGGTTGCGAGGTTCTTCTTGATCCGATCCGCCACATAAAGCGCCAACGCCTGTATCGTCGACGTGGGGTTCACCCCACCAGCCGTGACGAAGATGCTGCCGTCGATCACGAAGAGGTTCTTCACGTCGTGGCTCCGCCCCCATTCGTTCACCACGGATCGCTCGGGATCCGTCCCCATGCGGGCCGTCCCCATCAAGTGCCACCCGGCCACGTTCAGGGGTGAGTTCACCGAGAAGTCCTTGGCCCCCGCCGCGGCCAGCGCTTCTTTGGCCCGCTCCATGCCGTGCGCGAGCATCTTCTCGCTGTTCTCGCTCAACCGGTAGTCGACCTTCGGCGCGGGGATGCCGTTCGAGTCCGCGAGATCGGGATCGAGGGTAACGCAGTTCCGCTCTTCGGCGATGTCTTCGCAGATCGCGATCAGGCTCGCCGTTCGGTCCCAGACCGACGCAAAGCCCGCGTGGTGGCCGTCGCCCCACGGGACGCGACCACTGCCCATCCCGGAGAGCGCCGCCGAGACCGGACCCATGCCGCGGACCGCCTCGAAGGAGTAGCCGCGCACGAACCCCCGCGACAGATCCGTCTCGTAGAACTCCTGGCTCATCAAGCTACAGCCCGTCGGCCCTTTGTATCCCTCGAGAGGTTCGTCGAAGATGCCGGCGCACAACCCGTACGGGTGGAACATGAGGTTCTTGCCGACGAGGCCGCTGCGATTTGCGAGACCATCCGGAAACGCCTTCGACGTCGAGTTGAGGAGGAGACGGGGCGTCCCGATCCCGTTGCACGCAACGACGACGATCTCCGCGCGCTGGCGACACTCCTTCCCCTCGTCGTCATAGTAGACGACACCGTCCGCCATGCCGTCGTCGCGCACGAGAATCTCACGCACGCGGCAATTGGGACGGACTTCGACACCCTGCCGGACCGCTTCCGGCCAGTACGTGATGTCCGTGCTGGCCTTGGCCCCCTGCGAACATCCGCTGATGCACGGACCGAGATTCACGCACTTGTCGCGACCGCGATAGGGCTGTGTCGCGATCGCGCTGTCCGACGGCCACCAATGCCAACCGAGTCGATTGAAACCGCTTGCGAGCGTTTCACCGAGCTTGCCCAGCGGGACCGGCGGCAGCGGCACCTCCTTCGGGGGGTACATCGGATCGCCCGCCAGGCCTGCGACGCCCATCATGCGGTCGTTCTCGGCGTAGAACGGCTCGAGGGTCGCGTAGTCGATCGGCCAATCCTCGCCGACGCCGTCGAGCGACTTCGTTCGAAAATCCGACGGGTGCATCCGCGGGAAATGTCCCGCGTACAGGATCGTACTCCCACCCACCGCGTTGAACATCGCCGCCTTGATCGGCGAGTCGCTGTCGTTGACCGGGTAGTCCTCACGACGGCCACGCATGTTCGGACTCACGCTGAAGTCACCGAGCGCGCGTGCTTCCCAATCCATTCCCGTGGTCGGGTACGTAGCGGGATTCATCCATCCACCCTGCTCCAGGCAGACGATCCGCATCCGGGTATCGGCCAGACTCCAGGCCAGCGCGGCGCCAGAAGCCCCGGCCCCAACGATCAGTACATCGACGGTCTCTTCAGCCACGCGCGCACTCTTGCAGCGAGAGACTCGGGCGACAAGTCCTCAGAAGTTGAAGACCCCCGCAGCCAGAAGCTTCTGCATGAACTCCGGCTCGTAGGCGCCTTCCGGATCGTCGCGAACCATCTCATCGAGTTGCTCCGCATCCTTGCCCACGAGAATCCGCCAGCGCTCGTCGCGCACACCGTCGAGAATGACGGTAGCGGCTTGCGCAGCCGTCATCGGCGCGTCGTCGCGGAAATGCTCCATGCGCTGCTGGATCATCGCCTTGATCTGGTCGTCGGTCACCCCCTCTGTCGGCAAACCCATCCGCTTCATCTGCGACCGCACCACGGCGAGATCGTCGGCCGCCATGTCCTCGACCGGCGGTTTTCCGAGGATCTCGCGTGAATTGTGCGTGATGGAGGTGCCGATGTGGCCGGGCATCACCAACGAGACTTTCACGTGTGGCGCGTTGATCCTGCAATCGATGCGGAGAGCTTCCGTGAATCCCTTCACGGCGAACTTCGCGGCGCTGTACGCCGTGTGGGGCTGCGCGCCCCCGAGGGTCGCCCAGAACCCGTTTACGCTGCTCGTGTTGACGATGGCTCCTTCGTCCGCCTTCACCAGCAAGGGGAGGAAGGCGCGCGCGCAGTAGTACACACCCGACCAGCACACGCCGAACGTGCGCTCCCATTCCGCCCGATCACCCGCAATGAATCCTCCGCCCCCGGCGATGCCGGCGTTGTTGAACAACAAATGGATGTGATCGGTAGCGTGCTGTGCGAGGACGCCATCTCGAAAGGCGTTCACCTGTGCTTCGTCCGAGACATCGCACTCGTGCGTCGAGATCCGAACGCCGTCGGGTGCGGCCGCGCGGCATGCTTCGGCCGTCTCGGCCATGTTCTCGGCGATGACGTCGCAAATTGCCACGTGGGCGCCGGCGGTCGCGAGCTGGAGCGCGAGCTCGCGCCCCATTCCAGTGCCTCCACCGGTGACGACTGCCAGGCGATGGCGAAAGTCCTTCATGGCTGATCCTCCCACGGACGTCTTCAGCAGTTGGAGGTAGGGCCGCGCAACCCGCACGCACGCAACCGCAGAGAACCTAGGGGGAAGGCGCGGACCTGACGTCGCGAACCATTTCGGGCCACGCGTCGGGCCGCAGCGCTCCGAACAGAAAGAGACGTTTCAGCTCGCGCGCGAAGCGCGCAGTATGGCCACGTGCGGTGGCTTCGTCGGGTGACCTCTGTCGTGCCATCAACGACCAGACCAACGCCGAGGCGACACCGATCACACCGAACATCTCCGGGTCGATGCCGTCCTGGCTCTTCCGACTCGAGGCCAGCCGCTCGATCGCACCGACGTACTCGCCCCACCCCGGAGAGCCGTCGGCGTGTCCGGTCAGGAGTTGAAACATCCAGATGCGCGCGATGTCCGGGTTCTCGAAGAAATAGTCCACGAAGAAATCGATCTGGTCGCCGAAGGGCCGTTCCTCGGCGAAGATCCGACGCACCTCGGCGGCGAAGTCGGCCGCTACGGCGTTCACCAGATCGTCCCGTTTGGGAAAGTGCTGATACGCGGTGCTCCGATTCAGGCCGGCGCGGCGCGCGACCGCGACGACGGTCAGACCCTCCATTCCCCGCTCGGCGATCAGCGCACGCGCCGCCGCCAGAAGGGTCGCCCGACTCGCCACGGCATCACTGCGCCGGGGCCGGTCCGTCTCTCGTGACGCCACCCCACCGTAGATACCCGTTGCGCGATTTAACTACAACACCTATGTTGGATTTTGGAAGCCGGTGAGGAGTCGAGAATGGCGTTGCCCAGGACGAGCTTTGCGATGGTGCAGACCGAGCGCTGCACGCTCGAACCGATGGATCTTCCCCTTCCGGAGATCAACGACGATGCCGGTCTCCTGCGAATCGAGGCGTGCGGGATCTGCGGCAGCGACTACGAGCAATACGAAGGAGTCCTGCGCACGCCGATGCCGGTCGTTCCGGGACACGAACCGCTCGGTGTGGTCGCCGCGATCGGCGACCGTGCGGCCAAACGGTGGGGAGTCGACGTGGGAGATCGAATCGCGGTCGAAACGATGCTCTCCTGCCGACACTGCGGCCCCTGCCTCGGGGGCTCGTACCATCTTTGCGATGCACGAAGGATCTACTCGTACATCCCGCTCTCCGAGGATCCCGGACTCTGGGGTGCGTACGCGCAGTACATGTACCTCGACCCGAACTGTGTCGTGCACAAAGTAGACGCCGACCTCCCTGCTTCGACCGCCGTGATGTTCAATCCGCTCGGCGCCGGGTTTCGATGGGCGGTCGAGATCCCGAAGACGAAGCCTGGCGACACCGTAGTGATTCTCGGCCCCGGTCAACGTGGGCTTGCGAGTGTGCTGGCTTGCCGCGAAGCCGGCGCCGCGAAGATCATCGTCACCGGTCTGGAGGCCGACGCGAACAAGCTCGATCTCGCACGGAAGTTCGGTGCACACGCGACGATCGACGTCCAGAACGAGAACGCGCGCAACCGCATCCGCGAGCTGACCGACGGCCGCGGTGCCGACGTCGTCGTCGATGTCTCTTCGTACGCGGTCGAGCCAGTGGCAGAAGCCCTCGACTACGCCCGCATGGGTGGCACGATCGTGCTTGCCGGCGTCAAAGGCTTCAAAGAGATTCCCGGCTTCATCTCCGACAAGATCGTGATGAAGGAAGTTTCGATTCACGGTGCCATCGGCGTCACCCGTACCGGCTACCGGAACGCGATCCGACTCCTCGAGTCTCGGAAGTACTCCGTCGAGGCCATGCACACGCACGATTTCACGCTCCCCGACGCCGAGTTGGCCATCAAGACTCTCGCCCGCCAGATCCCCGGCGAGGAGTCGATCCACTCCTGTCTGATTCCCGAACACTGAGGAGAACGCGTGGAGCACGAGATTCGAAATTGGGTCGAGGAGTCGCCCTACGGGAAGGCTCTCGGGATCCGGATGGAGGAGCAAACCGAGACGGCGATTCGGCTCGCGCTGCCCTACCAAGACGAGAACTCGAACCCCGGCCAAGCATTGCACGGAGGGTGTGCGGCGTCGCTCGGAGTCGTCGGCGGACAAGCGCTCGCCCGGGCCGCTCTCGGGGCGGAGTCGGGGCCCTGGCACACCGCGCAGATGCAGGTCAGCTACCTGTCGGCCGCCATCGGCGAAGACGTCGTCGCGGAAGCGGAGCTCCTGCGCCGTGGAAAGGCACTCTGTTTCGTGCAGGTCTCTGTCCGCACGACGGAGGGCAAGCCCATCGCGCGTACCGTGTCGACCGTTCGCGGCCGCTTTGGAGCGGCCGCGGCGAAGCTCGGCCTTTCGAACGGAGACGACGGCGCCGCGGACCCGGGCAAGATGGGGCCACACATCGGCCTCGTCCCCTTCATCGGGAACCGAGGAATCCAGGTCGAGCACATGACCGGCGGCACCTCGCGGCTCGTGATGCCCATGCGCGACCAGAATGCGGACTTGTCGGGTGGTGTGCACGAGGGCGCCGTCATCGCCTTGATCGACACGACGGGCGCGATGGCGTCGTGGGCCGAGTCCGGACCGGGGCGATACAAGGCCTCGACCGCGTCGATGCAGTTGCAGGCGATCGGGCCGACACCGCGTGGCGACCTCGTCGCGTACGGTCGGTGCGTGCAACGCGACAACGAAATGTTCTGGTCCGACGTCGAGGTCGCGGATGCGAGCAGTGCAGAGGTCCCGGCCCGAGGCACCGTCCTGTAGCGCATCGTGACCTGAGCTCGCGCACCGCGGCGGCCTACGACACCGCGGACGGTTCCTTCGGCCGTGGCACCAGCCGGAACACGAACACCTCGTCGTACGCCGTCGGATCTCTTCGGAAGAAGCTCTGACCCGTCCACGCGCTTGCGAACCGAGCGATCTCGCCCGGGTCCGTCACCCGGACGGCGCGCAGCTCGTAGATCTTGCCGTCGATGCGCAAGCGCACGTCGGGATGGTCGATGGCGTTCTTGGCCCAGCGTTTCTCCGATCCCCCGGCGTTCACGTAGAGCTGCCCGTCCACGACGGTGTAGGCGACCGTCACGGAGTACGGATCGTCCGGGTTCGTCTCGAGCTGACAGATTCCGGAGTCCCCGAGGTTGCTCCATGTCGGGTCTACGCGAGCAGGTGTCCCGTCCATGCGGCCGCCCGGAATGAAGCTGACGGGACCACCGCATCCAAGGGAAACCGTCATCCCGACGAGAGCCCACGCGAGTACGAGGAAGGGCGTTCTCCACTGCTTGACGGTCGGCGCCATGAACAGCGTATGGCACAGGTCGCCCGGCAGCCGCCAGCGCGCAGCCGCCATCGCGTCGCCACCGAAACCGCAGAGGTTCCCGTCGACTCCCGACGCGAGTTGACCTAGGGTCGCCCCGTGACTCTTCGACTCTTCGCGTTCACGTGCGGCTGGCTGGAAGGCCAACTCGAATTGTTCCTGCCGGGCCATCCGGGACGACTCCGGGCGCCTGTCCCGAGCTACCTGATCGAGCATCCCAAGGGTCGGGTCGTGTTCGACACCGGGATGCACCCGCAGACCCAGACCGACCCGAAGGGTCGACTCGGGTACGCGGCCGACCTCTTCCAGGTCGAGTACGCGCCGGGGGAAGAGCTGCCTGGGCATCTCGAGAGGCTCGATCTGGATTCGAACCGCATCGACTACCTGGTGAACTCACACCTCCACTTCGACCACGCGGGCGGCAACGCGCTGCTTCCCAACGCGCGCTGGGTGCTGCAACGCCGAGAATGGGACGCCGCAAGAGATCCCGACCTGAGCGCCGCCAACGCGCTGGACGCGGCCGACTGGGATCATGGCCACGAGGTACTCGCCGTCGACGGCGAGCACGATCTCTTCGGAGACGGCTCCGTCGTATGCGTACCCACCTGGGGACATACACCCGGACATCAATCACTGCGTGTTCGCCTGGAATCCGGCGAAGTCGTTCTGTCCGGGGACGCTTGCTATCTGCGCCGCTCCCTCGACGAGTTGATCCTGCCCGCCATCGTGCACGACGCCGATCAGATGCGCGACTCCATGCTGCGGCTCCGCGAGTTGCAGGCTCGAGGCGCGCGCATCTTCTACGGCCACGACGCGGAATTCTGGGCCACCGTTCCCCAGGCGGTCGCCATCACCTGAGGTCGCCGCCAGACCGATGATCTCGTTCGCGGAATTGCTCCAGATTCCGAGGATTCGGTAGCGGAAGGACGGGAGTCAGCGCTTCTTGCGTTCGGCGCGAATCTCTTCGAGAAGGTCGTCGAGACCGGAACGCAGAGCACTCAACCGACGTTCCCCAATCATCGCCGCGTATTCCTTCCACGTGCCTTCGAGGACTTCTTGCGCGTCGCGGAGCAGATCGAGCCCCTTCTCACTCAGGCGCACGATCTTGGCACGGCCGTCGGTCGGGTCGGCTTCGCGCCGCACGTAGCCGAGCTCCTCGAGATCCGCGACCGTCAGCGCCATGGCCTGCTTGGTCACGCCGGCGTCGGAAGCGAGATCGGTGATCCGCGCGCCTTCGAGCGGCAGCAGCGTCAGGACCTTCGCGTACTGCGTTCGCATCTTGGCGTGACCTCGAGCGAAGAGCCCGGGCCCCGTCCGACCGAAGAAGTCGTCGCTGATCTGCAGGAGCAGCCAACCCAGGTTGTGCTTGCGGAACTGGTCGAGGTCGGGCGTTCCCTTGCGTGACGGTCCGGCTGCCATCTCCCGGGCGACTATAGACGCCCGGTCCTCGTCCGGTCAATTTGGTTGACCAAACAGCCGCGGCCACGCGGCGACGATCCGTGGCCCCACGTCGTGGAGCAACCCGGCGCGTGGACCGACCGCCACCGCACCACGCGAGAGGCTACCGGAGCGTCCGCCGTTTGCGCGGTTTGCGCGCCTCGAAGATCCCCGCCAAGACTCCAACACGTGAAGGTCTACACCACCGCTCCGCTCGAGGATCCACGCGACGCGCGCGCCCTCTTCCCGCGCCTGGAAGAGATCGGCTACGACGGAGCCTTCAGCTTCGAAGCGAAGCACGACCCGTTCCTCCCCCTGGGACTCGCAGCCGACCGGACGACTCGACTCCGACTCGGCACCGCTGTCGCCATTGCGTTCGCACGGAATCCGATGAATCTCGCGAACCTCGCCTACGGAGTCCAAACGCTCAGCGAAGGGCGGTTCGTGCTCGGTCTCGGCTCGCAGGTGAAGCCACACATCGAGAAGCGATTCAGCATGCCGTGGTCGAAGCCGGCCGCCCGCATGCGCGAACTGGTTCTCGCGATCAAGGCGATCTTCGCCTCGTGGGAAGGAACGGCGCCACTTCGCTTCGACGGAGAGTTCTACCGTCACACGATCATGATCCCCGCATTCAATCCCGGCCCCAATCCCTTCGGTCCTCCGCCGATCTTTCTCGGCGGGTTTCTGCCGCGCATGACCGAGGTGGCTGGCGAGGTCGCCGACGGTTTCATCGCGCATCCGTTCAACAGCCGCTCATCCCTCCTCTCGAACACTCTCCCCTCGCTGGAGCGTGGACTTGCTCGCAGTGGGCGTACGCTGGCCGCTCTCGAGATCATCTGCGCAACGCTCGTCGTAACCGCGGATGACGAACGCGACTTCCAGCACGTCAAGACAGCTGCCCGAAAACAGCTCGCCTTCTATGGGTCGACCCCCGCGTACCGACCGACACTCGACCACCACGGGTGGGGGGATCTCCACGTCGAGCTGAACCGACTCTCCAAGGCCGGCCGGTGGGACGCCATGGCGGAGCTCATCGACGACGAGATCCTCGAGACGATTGCGGTAGTCGGGTCGAGGAGCCAGATCGCGGCAAAGCTCGAGGCGCGTCTCCAGGGGATCGGCGACGTGAGCCTGACGCACAACCGCGCGCCGGACCCGGAGCATTGGGCCGACGTCGTCGCAGGGATCCGAAGGGCCGGAGAACGAGGCCAAAATTCGTGACTGTACCGCCGAGACCACAGCGCCTAAGCTGCATCGAGTGAGCAACCGCACCCGAACGCGTCTTGCGTGGGCGCTGACACTCGGCCTGCTACTCATCGCGTCCCCGGCGCGAGGCGCCGACGAACGGCCGGTGGTCTGGTGCGTCGGAGATTCCGTCGCATATCAGCTCTGCAAGGGACTCGACGACGTCGGTTTCGGTGCGTCCTGGACGCTCGTGAACCACGGCGCGGGGAGTGACACGACCCTCTCCGGGATCCCTCGGCTGATCGACCTCCTCTTGAGCGAGCCGACACCCGATCTCGTCGTGGTTCAATACGGATCGGGCGACTTCGTGAGCGGTTCCATCATGGGACTCCCGGGGTTCACTCCGGAGGAAGTCTACGAGCGGCTGCGGGTGGTCGAGGCGATTCTCACCTGGTTCTCCGCGGACATGGTCTGGACGACGACCCCCGTCCGCGCGCTCGGCGGGTCCGGCTACCCCGACATCGACGCGTACCTACGCGATCACTTCGTCCTGAACCGCCTGATCGACCGCATCTCGATGCGTACGCCCCCTTCGCAGTTCGTCGACTTCGCGCACCCGCATCGTCGGTGGATTCAAGAGAAGCTCGCGCCGCGACTCGGGAAAGAGGTTGCCCGCCGGCTCCATGACCGAGGCTTCTCGAAGACAGCGGCCGGATACCGCTGATCGGTTGCTCCCGGCCATGCAGCTCATACTCGCCCTCGTCGCGATCGGCGTCGCGATCCATCTTCTTCGGCAGTATTGGACCCGACGCGCGTTGCCGCAGGTCCATTCCATGACGTTCGACGGGCGGCTCTACCGAACCGACGCGACGACGATCGCGGTGCAGCGACCCGAGTGTGGCGCCCGCCGGACGCTCCTCTGCATGCCGGGCTTTCTCGAGGACGTGCGCTACTTCCTCTCGCTGTACGAGGGGCGCGGCTACGAGCTGATTCTCGTCAATAACGCGAACTACCATTCGCCGTTCACGACAGAAGAGGAACAGCCGCTGCGGTGGGAATCGAACCCGCACCCCGTGGGCACCATCGCGCACGACGGCTACATCGTCGCCCAGGCCGTACGGCATCTGGCCACGACCGACGACATCGTCCTTCACGGACATTCGCGCGGTGGCGCCGTCGTCCTGGACGCCGCCCGACAGTTCCCGGAACTCGAGCGGTCCGACCCGAAGAGGATCTCCGCGCTTCTCGAGGCCCCCGTACTGCCGCAGGGAACACCCGCCGGCCGGCCGCAGCGGTCAGCCGGACGACCGTGCAGTTGCCGCCCG
>JAULKQ010017980.1:0-18989 GCA_032356285.1 Smithsoniella earleae | reverse complement strand
GCGTGGCGGCATGGAGCTTGAAGCTGGCGACCTCGGCGTTCACATCGGAAGCCGTGTAATCGAGGTGGCCGTTGAGAAGCTTGTTGCCCTGCACGCTCGTCGCCGGCTGGCGCGCGATCGTCTCGGCGATCCAACGTGCGCGTTCGTCCAACTGATCCGATGCGCAGATCTCGCTCACCAAAGAGACACGGAGAGCGCGCTCTGCCGACATCCGCTCGTTCGCACCGAGTAGCTGCATCCGGAGGAGCTCTCCCATCGGGAGCCGATAGCCCATGTGGAGCGTCTCGTACGAGGCGACCATGCCGTAGGTCACGTGCGGATCGAAGAACGTTGCGGTCTCCGAGCAAATGATGATGTCGGCCTCACCCAGCATGTAGAACGCACCGCCGGCGGCCATGCCGTTCACCGCGGCCACGATCGGCTTCCAAAGATCGTTGCTCTTCGGACACAGGTCATCGCCCACATCGTCGTAGTGGATGAAGGCCGGCTTGTCGTCGCCGCTCTCGTCGGGAATGGCTTCCATCCGATCGATCCCCGTACAAAACGCACGATCACCGGCAGCCGTCAGAACCACGGCGTTCACATCGTCGTCGTTCCGAAGCCCGCGCCAGATCGTCTTCAACTCCTCACGCATCTTGAGGTTGAAACAATTGAGCACGTCCGGGCGGTTCAACCGGACCCACGCCACCTTGTTCTCGACGGAGTAGTCGATCGTCTCGAAAGGACCCATGGACGAAACGCTAGCCCACGCTCGTTCGGAGCCGCAAGACCGGGCGAGACCTCGCCGCCGCGCTCCACGGCTTCGAGAATCAACGAAAAACGCCCGAAATTCGGCCCTTTCGCAGCCCCGGACCCGCCTGGTACCTTCGACCGGATGGCCACGACCACCTCCACGACCACTTCGATACAGGTCGAAACCGCCGTTCGAGAGGCAGCCGCGGGCCGCGGCTTCATCGCCGGGCGCGGGTACGACAGCGTGTTCTTCATCCTGGCCCCGCTCCTCGCGCTGGGGCTCGTCGAGATCGCCGGTCGCCTCGATTGGGCGAGCCGGCCAGTGCCGATCGGGGACGTTCAAATGTCCCCGATCATGTACGCCGTATCCATCTGGACGTTCGCGCACCTCTTCGCGGTGGTCTTCCGCTCACACGCGAACCCAGAGATCTTCTCGCTGTATCCGTTTCGCTTCGTCGGCGTGCCGATACTCGTGTTCCTGGCCCTCATGGTGTCGGACTGGATCCTCGTCACCGGCATCGTTCTCGTCGTCTTCTGGGACATCTACCACTCGAGCATGCAGACCTTCGGCCTCGGCCGGATCTACGATGCCCGCTGGGGCAACGACCCCACGCTCGGCCGCCGACTCGACTACTGGCTGAACCACGTCATCTACATCGGACCGATCTTGGCCGGCGCGAGCCTGATGCCGACCCTGCAGACACTGAACCACTTTCGGTTCGTGGAGTGGCAAGCGCCGATCGATCTCCGCCTCCAGATTGAGGCCGCAAGCGACACCATCTCGGAGGTCGTGATCACGGGCGGGGTGCTGTTCGTCGCCTACTACCTCTACCGCTACTGGCGCTTCTATCAGGAGGGCTATCGGCCGAGCCCACAGAAGGTCGCCCTTCTCGTTTCCACCGCGATCGCGTCCATCACGGCGTGGGGCTTCCTCGTGCCCTGGAAGGCGTTCGTCGCCATCAACTTCTTCCACGCGCTTCAGTACTTCGCGATCGTCTGGTGCCTGGAGAAGAAGAGCATCCGTCGCGTCTTCCGCCTCGAGAACCTCCGGGGCGGCTACGCTCTCGCGTTCCTTGCGTTCGCCGCAACCGTCACGGTCGTCGGAACGGCGCACCAACACTTCGGCAACTACTACGCCATTCGCTGGGCTGGATCGATCTTCATCGTCGTTTCGCTGATGCACTTCTGGTACGACGGATTCGTCTGGTCCGTACAGAAAAAGCAGGTATAGACGGGTGAGCCTCGGGATAGACAGGCCTACCCCGCACGTCCGCCGTGTCGGGCTGGGGTGTGCCGACATCGACGATCTCGCAAAGGAGTACGTCGCCCAGGTACTGGAAAGCGGTCGACTCTCCGCCGGCCCCTTTACGCGCCGGCTGGAGCTGATGTTCTCGTCGATTCACTCGACCCGGTTCGCGATCTTCTGCTCCAGCGGAACATCGGCGCTTCGATGTGCCGTCGCGTGCCTCATGGAGATGGACCAGTGGGAAGCCGGCGCCGAGATCATCGTTCCCGCCGTGACCTTCGTCGCGACCGCGAACGTGGTACTCGACCACGGTCTGACTCCCGTCTTTTGCGACGTCGACCCGCGCACGTACAACATCGACCCCTCCAAGATCGAAGAGCTCGTCACGGACCGCACCGTCGCCATCATGCCCGTTCACCTCATGGGCCTGCCGTGCGACATGGATCCGATCATGGACATCGCGCAAAAGCACCGACTGCGCGTCATCGAAGACTCCTGCGAATCGATGTTCGTCTCGTACAAGGGACAGCCCGTGGGGTCTTTCGGCGACGTCTCGTGCTTCTCGACGTACATGGCGCACATGCTCACTACCGGCGTCGGCGGGTTCGCACTCACCAACGACTCCGAGATCGCGATCACGTTGAAGAGCCTCTTCAATCACGGTCGAGATGGCATCTACACGCGCATCGACGACGACGCCGACAAGTCGGGGGCAGCGCTTCTCGAGGTCGTCCAGAAGAGGTTTCGCTTCGTGCGCCCGGGCTACAGCTCGCGCATGACCGAGATGGAGGCGGCTCTCGGGCTCGCCCAGATCGAACGATGGCGCGAGATCGTCTCGAAACGCCAAGCGAATGCGGCCCATGTGTCGAAAGGTCTCGCCGATCTGGCCGGGGTCCTGCACCTCCCGTGGAAGCCGCGCCACAGCGACCACGCGTACATGATGTATCCGATCGCGGTGCAACCCGCGTATGCCGATCGACTTCCAAAGGTGGACTTCACGATCCATCTCGAAGAGCGCGGCATCGAAACACGGGACATCCTTCCTCTGATCAACCAGCCGTTCTACCAAGAGCGCTTCGGCGATCTGGAGGCTCGGCTCCCCGTGGCCCGATGGGTGAACCACCACGGCTTCTACGTCGGGTCTCATCAAGAGCTCGTGCGGGAAGATCTCGATCACGTGATCGAGAGCGTTCGCAGCTTCGTTCAAGAGCGACTCGCATCGTGAAGAAGGCGCTCATCACCGGCATCAACGGGCAGGACGGCTCGTACCTCGCCGAGCTCCTTCTCGAGAAGGAGTACGAGGTACACGGCATCATCCGCCGCTCGAGCACGTTCAACACGAGCCGGATCATGCACATCTTCCAGGACCCGCATGACGTCGACGTGAACCTCCACCTCCACTACGGCGACATGTCGGACAGCAGTACGCTCAGTCGGCTCGTGCAGAAGATCCAGCCGGACGAGTGTTACAATCTCGCCGCCCAGAGCCATGTGCGCGTAAGCTTCGATCTACCGGAGTACACCGGTGACGTCAGCGGACTCGGATGCGTGCGTCTCCTCGATGCTCTCCGGGATTTCGCCCCCGACTGCCGGTTCTACCAGGCGTCGTCGAGCGAGATCCTCGGGTCGCAAACCGGCGAGAGTGGATACGACGAAACCGCGCCCGTCCGTCCCCGCAGCCCCTACGGCGCCGCGAAGGCGTACGCGCATTGGATGACGACCAGCTACCGCGAAGGCTACAACATGTTCGCGGTGAACGGGATCTTGTTCAATCACGAGTCGCCGCGGCGCGGCGAGACATTCGTGACGAGAAAGATCACCCGCGCCGTCGCTCGCATCGTCGCGGGCAAAGAGAAGCACGTCTACCTCGGCAACCTCACCGCCAAGCGCGATTGGGGATATGCCAAAGACTACGTTCGAGCGATGTGGGCGATGCTGCAACAAGAGGAACCGAGCGACTACGTGGTCGCGACCGGGGAAGCCCGCTCCGTCCGGCAGTTCGTCGAGAAGGCCTTCCAGTGCGTCGACCTCAACTGGGAAGACCACGTTCAGATCGACCCTCGATACTATCGCCCAGCGGAGATCGACGTCCTCGTGGGCAACGCGAGCAAAGCCCGCCGGGAACTCGACTGGGCCCCCTCCATCAGCTTCGACGAACTCGTCGAACTCATGGTGAAGGCGGACCTCGAAGCCGAGGGGATCGCTCGGCCGTGAGCGAATTCTGGAAGGGCCGGCGCGTCGCCGTTGCCGGAGGGGCCGGCTTCATCGGGTCGTTCACCGTGGAGAGTCTCGTCGAACGGGGCGCCGAGGTCACCTTCTGCGAACGACGACCCAGGTTTCCGGACTTCTACGAGAACCTCGCCGGCCGCGCCCGCGTGCTCACCGGCGACCTCGGCGATCCCGACGTCTGCCGAGAGCTCGTGGACGGACAAGAGGTCGTGTTGTACCTCGCCGCCTCGGTCGGCGGAATCAACTACAACATGGCGCATCCGGCCTCCCTGTTTCAGGACAACATGCGCCCGTTCCTCAACACCATCGAGGCAGCGAAGGACGAGAAGGTCGGCCGACTCCTCGTGACGAGCAGCGCGTGCGTCTATCCCCGCGAGAGCTCGATTCCCACGCCTGAGTCGGAAGGGTTCCTCGGCCTGCCCGAAGCATCGAACGTCGGCTACGGGATGTCGAAGCGAATGGAGGAGTTCGTGGGGCAGATGTATCAGCAGGAGTTCGGTCTGTCCGTCGCCATCGCGCGCCCGTTCAACGCATACGGCCCGCGCGACAACTTCGATCCCGAACGCTCGCACGTGATTCCCGCCCTCATCCGGCGGATCTTCCGCGAGAACGAGGACCCGCTGCGCGTCTGGGGGAGCGGCAACCAGACGCGCTCCTTTCTCTACGTGACGGACTTCGCGCGCGGACTCCTGGAGGTCGCCGAGAAGTATCCCGAAGCCGACCCGGTGAATCTCGGGACCGACGAGGAAGTGACCATTCGCGATGTCGTCGAAACTCTGATCAAGATCCGCGGCGAGGAGATCGAAGTGCAGTTCGACACGACGAAACCCGAGGGCCAGCCGCGCCGCGCGTGCGACACGACGAAGGCGAAGACCAAGGTCGGATTCCAGGCCGGCGTAGGTCTCGAAGAGGGCCTGCGTCGGACCGTCGATTGGTACCTGCAGCATGGCAACGACTAGGCCCGGAGTGATGCGGACCGCCCTGGTTCTTCTGACGTTGAACGAGCGTGACGGCGTCGCCGCCCTCTTCGATCAGATTCCGCTGGACGCCGTCGACGAGGCGTTCGCCGTCGACGGTGGCTCGACCGACGGCACACTCGACATCTTTCGCGAAAAGGGCTTCCGGGTTCTGGATCAGAACTCGAAGGGTCGTGGCGAAGCGTTCCGGCTCGCGTTCGGCTCGACCGACGCCGACGCGCTGATCTTCTTCAGTCCCGACGGAAACGAAGACCCCGCGGACGTGCGCCGGTTCCGCTCCCTCCTCGAAGCGGGCAACGCGATGGTCATCGCGTCACGCATGATGAAGGGCGCCGTCAACGAGGAAGACACGCAGTGGCTTCGCTGGCGCAAGTGGGCGAACAACGCGTTCAACTTTCTGGCCAACGCCTTCTGGAACCGCGGGCCCTACGTGACCGACAGCATCAACGGCTACCGCGCCATCACGCGCGACGCGTGGGGCCAGATCCGTCCCGATGGCGCCGGCTACACGATCGAGTATCAATCCACGATTCGAAGCATGAAGCTGGGACTTCCGGTCGCTGAGTTCCCCACGTCCGAAGGCGCGCGGATCGGCGGCGAGAGCTACGCCAAGAGCCTCCCGACCGGCATGCGCTTCCTTCGGCTGCTCTGGGACGAGATTCGCGTCGGACGACGCTTTTGATCCGGACGTGAAGGGACGTGCAGCGTGAAGGTTCTCGTCACCGGCGGAGCGGGCTACAAGGGAGGCCCTCTCACCCGAGTGCTGCTGGATGCGGGCCACGAGGTCACCGTTTTCGACAACTTCCTCTACGGCTACGACGGGATCCTGCCTCTCCTCCGACACGACAAGCTCCGCGTGGTGAAGGGCGACATCCGAAACCCGGACCGGCCCTATCTGGCCGGGCAGGACGCCCTATTTCATCTGGCCGGGGTCAGCGGTCTACCGGCGTGTGAAGCGAATCCAAGCTCGGCTCAGAGCATCAACGTGGACGCTACACGCGAGATCTCCCGCGAACTATCGAAGGATCAACTCCTGATCTACGCCTCCACGACGTCGCTCTACGGCGCGAGCGGAGCCGATGGCGCCGTGAGCAGCGAGGAGAGCGCCGTGTCTCCCGTGAGCCACTACGGCATCACGAAGCTCCGGGCCGAAGAGCTCGTGATGGAACGTGAGCGCTCGATCTCCCTACGATGGCCGACTATCTTCGGGATCAGCCCGCGGATGCGCGCTGGCCTCCTGATCCACGACTTCGTACAACGGGCCGTCCAAGAGGGCACCGTCGTGCTGTTCGCCGGCGACTCGCGGCGCACGTTCCTTCATGTCGAAGACTGCGCGGCCGGCTACCGATTCGCGCTCGACCACGCGGAAGTCATGCAAGGGCAGATCTTCAACGTGGGCGACCAAACGCTCAACCTCTCCAAGCGAGAGATTGCAGAGAAGATCGCGCAGCTCGTTCCACTCGAGATCGTCGACTCGACCCGCGGCGACCGCGACGTGCGCCATTTCGACGTCACGTTCGAGAAGATCCGAAAGCTCGGCTACGCGACGCGCCAGACGATCGACGATGGTCTCACGGAACTGGTCAAGCTCTACGAGTTCTACGATCCCGCGTCGCCCGTTCGGCCGATTTGACGACGGCCCATCTCGCGTCGGCTCCGATGGCCGCCCATCGTGCCGTGCAGGGGCGCTACGGCAGCGCGATCACACGGACACCCACGTTGCCCGTACTCTCGACCTCCGCCACGCCGACGAAGGCCGCGGATGACGTCGCCGCGACGTCGATTGGACTGCCGGCGGAGACGCGAACGACGTCGACGGATGGGCCGACCGTCCCGTGCGTCGATACGCGCAAAGCTCGAACGGCTGCAGTCCCGTCCTCCGTCGCTTCGACCCACGCGACGACGAATTCCGTCCCATCCGAGTCGACGACCGGTTGTGAGAGCGCGCCCGTGCCGGTCGCGAGAAGTAGCCCCCCCGGAGCATCCAACCTGCCGAGGCTTCGCTTGAACCGCATGCCGCGCAACTCCGTCGCATCGAGGCCGGTTGAAGTCGGTGCCTGGGTCCAGATCGCCAGGAACACGTCGCCGGCGGCGGCGAGCGCCGGAGCGCGAGACTTCGCGACGTTGCCGATCGCCACCAGATCGAACGTCGTGTTCGGGGCCGGCTCGTACCACCCGGCGCAAAGCGTACGCATGGTGGACAGACCGATCGTCGGCATGAAGACGTTCCACCACGCCGCCGCCACGTCGCTGCTCCCGCGTGCCAGCGCGGCGCCACCCTCACTCGTGTCCCCCGATTGCCCGGACTGCAAGAACCACCCGTCCGGCGCACCGAACAGGGTTTCGAAGAAAATGACCCCGACGGACTGACGGATGTGCCGCACGGCCACTTCCACGTCGTCTCCAGCGAGATTCGGGGCGATCGCGGCCGATCCGATGACGTCGCTCGTGGACCCGACGGGGGAAAGCGACCACCGCAATTCGATCGGCGCGACGACAGGCCCCGTGGTCGGAAGGATGCGGGTACGCAGCTCCTGGTCGGTGATCACATTCCTCGTCGCGACGACGAAGTGACCTCCGTTTTCGGTCACGGCATCCACACGGTGACCGGCAAAGGGGAGGTCCGTGGGATCCCGACTGATCGGGAGGGGGAGCGCGTCGAGCAGGTCGCCACTCGAACCGAATCGCCGAATCTGAGCGAATTCGATCCCGTCGAACGATCCGTTGAAGGCGGCGAGAAACGTCTCTCCGATCCCCTCGATCTCGACTGCCGGACTACCGGGGGAACACCCCACCAGCAACCCCGGGCGACCGTCGGGGCACACGGTGGCTTTGCACTCCCGATTGCAGTTCCAGCCGTTGGGAGGATCACACGCCTCCCCCGGCTCGACGACCGAGTTGCCGCACACACCCTCGGTGGCACAGCCACCCGGTACGCACGCGTCCGCGACGTGGGCGAACGGGCTGGTGCAGGCGGTTCCGTGCTTCGGCGCCACGCATTTGTCGGCTGCGCGCACGACGGCATCCGTTTCCCCAACCCCGTTCGTCCGGCAGCACACGACCCGATCCGTGCGAGCACACGTCGACCGGAGTTCGAGCCGTCGTGCGGCCCGTTCGCAGGCGATGGAGAGGAATCCCGTATCGCGCAGCTCCCGAATCGCGTTCCGAACACAGCGTCGCCAGGGCCTCGAAGGTCCGGTCGACGGGCAGCCACATGCCGTCTGAGCGATGTCACGGGCGGCGGCGACGTCCAGAGCATCCGCGCCCTCGACGTCACAAGTGGCCCCCTGGGCAACCGCAGAAATCAGCAGGGCCACAGCGGTTGCGGCACAGGCCGAGAGGATCGCGGAGCGGCTCATTCGGCAATATCCCCGCACGGAGCAGCCGGTGTCAACTACCGACTTCTGCGAGTCGTCGCGTGAGAGCCCGCAACTCGGAATTCGCTGCGCCCTCCGACGCGTTCCACTTCATCCTAGAAGCGGTGGCTGAGTTCGACCCCGAACCAACGAGGTGGCTCGTAGTATTTCAGAACCGCGAGAGTGAGTCGTGGACCGATCGCGAGTGAATCGCGGAAGTACTCCGTGTCGAGGAGGTTGTTCGCGAAGAATGAAATCTGCGAGTGGTCTTCGTTGAAGTCGAGAATCAACCGGAAGTTCAGCAGCGAGTAGGCGGGCTGGAGAAGCTGGGGCAGCTCCGGCGCCCAGTACTGCGTGTCGCCCTGATACGTCCAGTCGAGGCGAGGAGTGACCCAACCGTTCAACCACAGTGGCTGATCGAAATCCGGAACCTCCCAGGAGTACTGCACGCCGATATGCGCCTGCCACTTGGGCAGGAAGGTGAAGCTCTCCCCTGCCCGGTTCAGAGGTTCACCGGTCACGGCGTTCTGCGTGCCCGGGAAGTCGTTGTAGTACGCGTCGAGGTAGCCCATCGACGCGTCGAAGACGAGACCGTCGGTCGGCTGTCCCTGCATCTCGATCTCGAGCCCCTTCGCGGTCGACTCGGCCGCGTTGCTGACGATCACATCCGGAAGCGCCGGGATGAACTCACTGACCTGGGCACTGATGATCTGAGGGATCTGCTGATCCTGCCGCTTCTCCAGGAAGACGGCGATGTTGAACGTCAGACGACGGTCGAAGCTGACCGTCTTGGCCCCGAGCTCGAACGAGTTCATGGTCTCGGGCTGAAACGGCTCGATCGTTCGTTGATCGGAGGAACGAGCGCCGCCGTTCCACCCGCCCCCGCGGAATCCTTTGGCGTAGGTGAAGTACCCCATGAGGTGGTCCATGGAGATCGCGTCGAGCCATTCGTCCGGCGCCTTCAGCGCGAGGCTCGCCATCGGGGTCCAGTCCGTGAAGATCCGCGAGCCGCTGAAGTCCACGGGCATGGGGTCGTTGACGGGCGGCTGAGCGAACGGCTGTATCAGCGTGCGCGCGAGCCCCTTCTTTTCTTCGGTATAGCGCAGGCCGGCGGTGAGGCTCAGCCAGTCGGTGAAGTCCGCCGTCCCCTGCGCGTAGATCGCCCAATCCCAGTTGTCGGTCGACGTCTCGCCGAGGGAGGGGGAGAGCCCCACGGGCGGGTTGCCGAGGACGGCGAACTTGCCTTCGTCGGCAGGACCGGACGCCTGAAAGGCGACCAGCCCCGTGTCCGTCGAGGCCTTCTCCCAAAAGGCGAAGGCTCCCGCGACGAAGTTGATCCGATCGTCCCACGCCGAGCCGTTCAGCTGCAACTCCTGTTGAATCTGACGCTGAGACCCGGTGTCGCCGCCGAGGTTGATCGTGTCCCCCGCGGTCGGACCGGCAACCATCTGGACGAAGGGCCCATCACCGAGGTTGTTCACGAAGCTCACATCGTAGGCGCCGCCGTCGCCGTCGAGCCGGTTGGCCGGGTACTGCTCGCGCCACGAGGAGCGCAGCGTGAGTGCGAGATCCTCGATTCCCGGGACGTCTCCGATGTCCCAACGCAGGTTGCCCCATGTGCCGACGTTCTCGGTGATCGCGAGCTGGTACGCGTCGTTCTTCACGCGGAAGGGCGTCGAGCTGTTGCACGAATCCCGGTAGTCGTTGGGGCCGCCGAGGCCGTCGACCGGAAACTCGCCCCCTGCGTCTCGAACGACGGCGCCAATCGAATCGATGATCGCCCGAAACCCGTCGTCGATGTTTTCCGGCGGGATATACGTGCACTTGCCGCCGTTCGGTTGGCTCTGCGCCTTGGACCAGTTCCCGGTGATGTCGATCGTGAGAGTATCGACCGGCGTGTACCGCAGGGTTCCGAGAAAGTTGAGCGAGTTGCGGCTCGAGAGGTACTCATCCCGCGTTTCGTTGTAGACGTACCCGTCGTGTTTGAAGGAGGCGAACGTCGCCCGCACCGCAAGCTTGTTCTTGATGATCGGAACGTTGATCGTCGAGCGACTGTCGAACTGCCCGAAACTACCCGTGCGCAGCAAGACGAACGCCTCGAGTTCGTCCTTCGGCTTGACCGTGGTGATGTTGATGGCGCCGCCGAGGGTGTTCTTCCCGAAGAGCGTTCCCTGCGGGCCGCGTAGAACCTCGACCTGCTGCACATCGACGATGTCGAGCACGCTTCCCTGGTTTCGCGACAAGTAGACGCCATCCACGTACACGCCGACCCCCTGATCGAAATAGATCGTCGGGAAGTTGCCGACGCCGCGGATGTTGACCGACAGCGTCTCGCCGGAGATGCCGCGGAAGATGCTCAGGTTGGGAACGAGATTCTGGATCTGATCGAGGCGCGTCGTGCCGGTGACGCGGAGGAGTTCCTCGGAAAGTGCCGTGACCGAGAGGGGCGTGTCCTCGAGAAGCTCGGCGCGCTTCCGCGCGAAGACGACGATCTCGTCGACGTTCTTGCCGACGTGGCGGCGCTTCGAATCCTCGGCCTCCGCGACCTGGGCCGCAGCCGAGCCGACCTCCGAAGCGACGCCCGGCCCGTCGTCCGGCCCTTCCACGGCTTCGAGATAGCTCGACGGCGCCTCGATTCGATCGGGCTCCGGATCCGTCACTTGGGCCGTGGCTTTCGACGGAGCAATGGCCGCGAGGCACAGGAGAGAGATTGCGATCCGAGCCAAACCGAAGATGTGCATGTTCCCGAGCGAATACAATTATCTCTGTCCCAGTGGAAACGACCGCTACACGTGCGAGCCGAAACTCCGGTCACGCGTCCACTCGCGGGACTGAACGGCCCGAACCGCGACCGGAACGGCCGAACGATCGATCGAGATTGCACGGCCCAGGACCGCCGACCGACGCCCGGAACGAAATGGCTGTGCAGAGACCCTCCGCGCTGTGGTAGTAGTGACGACTACGGTGCGGCGCGCAGCCGGCCGGGAGGCCTGCCGGTGTTCGGGTTCGGCGAGCTCTCCTCTTTGAAATCAGGCCCGATCGAGGAGTTCCGCCACCATGACCGCCCCCGCAAACGCAGTCACGAACACCCGCAATCAGCCGTTCCTTTCGGGCCAGATGGCGCCGGTGACCGAAGAGCTGGACGTCGCCTCCTGCAAGATCACCGGAGAGATCCCCGAGGGCCTCCGCGGGACGTTCATGCAGAACGGACCCAATCCGCGCTTCGAGCCGATCGGGCGCTATCACATGTTCGACGGCGACGGCATGCTCCACGCGGTCGAGTTCCGGGACGGGACGGTGTCGTACAAGAACCGTTGGATTCGGACGCCGATGCTCGAGGCAGAGATCCGGGCGGGACGCGCCCTCTACCCGGGACTGGCCGACATCATGAACTTCCCCGACCCCGCACTCGTCGGCGACGCCGGCCCGATCAAGAACCCCGCGAACACGCACATCGTCAAACACGCCGGGAAGTACTTTGCGCTCTACGAGACCGGGAACCCGGTCGAGGTCACCGCCGATCTCGAGACCCTGGGCATCCGGGATTTCGACGGCAAGCTCCCAAACGGGATGACGGCACACCCGCGCATCGACCCCGAAACGCAGGAGATGTTCTTCTTCGTCTACTCGCCGTTCCCGCCTCATCTTCGGTACTTCGTGGCGGACGCCCAGGGGAACCTCGTGCACAGCGCGGATCTGGACACACCGGCGCCTACGATGATCCACGACTTCCTGATCACCGACGAGCATGCGGTCTTCCTCGACTCGCCGATCGTGTTCAACGTCAACGCCGTGACCGAGGGCGGGGAGATGGTCAAGTACAGCCCGGAGAACGGCACGCGGCTGGGCGTGCTTCCCCGCTTCGGAAATGCCGACGAGATCAAGTGGTACGAAATCGAGAACGGGCACGTGCAACATTTCTGGAACGCCTGGCACGAGAACGGCATCATCGAGCTGTCGGGAACGTTCAACGCGAACCCGCAATTCGGAATGGACACCGGGGAGGATCTGGAGGAGTCGACCGCCTCCGGCCAGGCGGGTGTTCCGACCCGGTTCAAGATCGACCTGGGGCGGGGGAAGGCGACCGTAGAGCGGTTCGACGACATGGAGGGCGACTTCTGCCGCTTCAACGACGACAGGAACGGAAGCCGCACGCGGCATCACTACATGTGCGGCTTCTACGACGAGCGTGGCATCATCGGCCAGTTCGACACCGTCGTGAAGTACGACGACCAGACCAACAAGCGAGAACGCTGGTTTGCCGGCCGGAACCACCACATCGGGGAGGGGGTATTCGCGCCGGATCCGAACCGCTCCGAGGAAGACGCCGGGTGGCTCCTGGTCGCCGACAACGACCATGCCGAGAACACGACCGACGTCTGCATTCTCGATGCCCAGAACATCGAGGCCGGACCTCTCGCGCGCGTACACATGCCCCAGAAGCTCGCGTTCGGCTTCCACGTGAACTGGTTCAAAGCGGACGGCTGAGACGCGTTCGCCCCGACCGAGGGGGACGCAGAGAGCTGCCGCCGGGAGGCTGCAGCGAACGCCTATTGCGGAGTCGCCGGAGGTCCGAAAACCTCTCGAAGGGATTTCAACGCACGCCATGGGCGTCACCATCATCGAGAAGAGCACCCCGCGAACGCGCAAGCTGTCGCCGAAGCTCGCCCTCGTGCTGGCGGGCGGAGCGGTGACCGGGGGAGCGTTCAAGCTCGGAGGCCTGGCCGCGCTCGACGACTACCTCGCGGTTCGCAAGGTCATCGACTTCGATCTCTACGTCGGACTCTCGGCGGGGGCCCTTCTCGCAGCCCCCCTCGCCTCGGGGATCTCGCCCGAGGATCTCCTCGGAAGTCTCGAGGGCATCGGCGACATCCCGGAGTTGTCGGGGCTCGACTTCTACTCGCCCAATCTCGAGGAGTGGCTCTGGCGCCCGATCGAGTTCCTCGCGGACCTCACGACCTGGTTCCCCCGGGCGGTGGGCGAGGTCGTCTCCCACTCTCCCGAAACGCTGCGCGCGCTCTCCTCGCCCGTCGAACGGCTCTGGGCGGAACCGACGCTCGAGAATGGGCGCATCGTCGCGCGCGCTCTCTCGAAGGGACTGCAGACGGACCACCCCTTCCCGTTCTTCCTCGACTACCTGCCGAGCGGCCTCTTCGACAACGAACGAATCGAGAGGTTCCTGCGCAGGTCGTTCGAGCTACGAGATCTCTCGAACGACTTCCGCACCCTGTATCGACAGCGGGGCAAGGAGCTCTATGTGGCGGCGGTCAATCTGGACACGGCGGAGCGCGTCGTCTTCGGCCACGACGAGGACACGGGGCTCTCGATCTCGGAGGCCGTACAGGCCACGACCGCACTCCCGGGCTTCTACAAGCCCGCACGTATCCGCGGTGTCGACTACATCGATGGCGGCGTTCGCCACACGGCAAACATCGATGTGGCCATCGAGCACGGCGCCGACCTGATCATCGCCTACAACCCCTTCCGCCCCTTCAACAACGAGGTCCGAGCCGATCACGAAGGCCGCCGCACGCACGGGGCACCGCTCGCGGACCACGGCCTCATCGCAGTCGTGAACCAGGTGTTCCGCTCCATGCTGCACTCGCGCCTCCACCTGGGCCTGAATCAGTACCGAGAGGACCCGAACTTCCGCGGCGACATCATCCTGATCGAACCGTCCGACACGGACGATACGTTCTTCAACATGTTTCCGCTGAACTTTCTCGAGCGAAAGCAGGCCGCCGACCACGGCTATCTGTCGGTGTCGAGCTCGATCGATGCCCACCACGAAACGCTTTCGCGCATCTTCGAACGCTACGGACTCCCCGTGAACCCCCGCCCGATGGACGCGAGCGCGGACCACATCCGCGAAGGTCTGCGCGCCGACGAGCGACTACTCGACGCCGGCAGCTTCTGAGTCGGAAACCGCTACGCTTCGCCGTCGGGGGGTGCCGCCTCGAACCGTGGCGCGTTGCCACCGATCTCGTCCCACGGTGCCTTCGAGCCCACGAAGATGTGTCGTTGGAGGACGACACCCGGATCTCCGTTCACGGTGCCCAGCGTGATCCCGTGGATCTTGCCCGAAGCAAGCCCGCCGAGCGTCGAACCGCACACTCGACAGAAGCAAAGCCCCCAACCGGGTCCCGTCTCGTAGACGGTCAGAGCCTCTTCGCCCGAAGTCCATACCAGCTCACCGCGGACCTCGGCATACGCGGAGCCCGCGCCGCTGAACGCCTTGCGACAGCGCGAGCAGTGGCAGCTACGCGCATTCTCCAGACTTCCGCGAACCTCGTACTTCACCCGGCCGCAAAAACACTCTCCCGAAATCGTCACACACCTCCCTCTCGTTGCGATCAGATGCGCGCGATCACGCCGAGCCGTACCGGACGCTTTGATCCCGTGACGGCAGAGAGGTCGAAGCGGACCCCGTCGAGCGCGGCGACGCCAAGGATCGCGAAGCCGATCGCCTCGAGCGCGTCGCCGTCGATCCCGATCGTCTCGATCGGGCGTACCGGGATCTCGTCCAGCTCTTCGCGAAGCATGGACACCAGCGCCGCGTTTCGAGCGCCGCCGCCGGCAAGATAGACCTCGTCGATCCCGGGCGACGGCATTAAAAAGCGACGGTATTGGTCGGCGACCGAGGCCGCGGTAAAGGCCGTTGCGGTCGCAACCAGATCGGGACCGCGACTCCCCCGTGCGCGCGCGCGCTTGGCAAACTCGACTGCGAAGGATTCCCCAAACGCCTCTCGTCCCGTCGCCTTGGGAGGGCGGCGCCGGAAGTAGGGATCACGAAGCAGGTCGGCCACGAGATCACGATTGATCCGTCCGGCACGCGCGAGCCGACCCCCTCGATCGAACCTCTGCCGCCCGCGCGAGACGGCGGCAACCAGGTGGTCGATGATCATGACGCCCGGTCCGGTATCGAATGCGGTCATCTTCCGGCCACCGCGACCGAGCCAGGTGACGTTGCCGATCCCACCCAGGTTCTGAATCGCCCGCCGCTGCCGTGGATCCGTCGCGAGCATGCGGTGGACGATCGGCATCAACGGGGCTCCGCAGCCGCCGGCCGCGAGGTCCGCCGTACGAAAGTCCCCGACGGTGGTGACGCCGGTCAGGTTGGCGATCCGCGCCGGCGCGCCGATCTGAATCGTGGTCGGTCCGGCACCGAGAGCCGGCCCGTGGAACACCGTCTGTCCGTGGCTGCCGATCACACCCACTCGGGCGAGCGGGACATCCGCCTTGCGGGCTACGGCGGCGGCGGCGCGAGCCGCGAGCTCGGCCACACCCCGATCGGCGTCGGCGAAGACGCCCGTGTCGACCGCCCGACCATGGGCGAGATCGCTCACGATCCGGCGCAACGCCGCCGGATAGGGCAGCGTCCGAAAGGCATCCAGTCGCGCCCGGTACGTGCCCGGTCCCGCCCCCGCCCGCCGGCGGACGGACACCAGGGCGGCGTCCATCCCATCGAGCGACGTGCCCGACATCAGACCGATGGCACGCACTCGAGATCCCCTTCCAACACGCGAGAAAACTGAAGAATTGCCGCAGTTGGGGCCCTGTGGTAGCCCAGCTTCATGGCGGACTCCGGCAACGAGAGCGCTCCGGGGCTCGACCTCGCAGCCCGGAACGAGATCTTCGAGACGTCGCCGCCGGCGGAGATTCTCCGCTGGGTCACCGATACGTTTGCGCCCGACGCCGTCCTCACGATGTCGTTCCAGCACGAGGGCGTCGTGATCGCACACATGCTGCGGGAGATCGCCCCCGACACTCCGATCCTATTCATCGATACCGGCTACCACTTCCCCGAGACTCTCGCGTACCGGGACGAGCTGGTTTCCCGCTTCGCCCTTCCCATTCAGAACCTGACGTCGACCATGCCACGTCCCGAGTTCATCGCGAAGTACGGCGACGATCTTCACCAGCGCGACCCCGACCTGTGCTGCAAGATCAACAAGGTCGAACCCCTGCAGCTTGCGTTGCGCGGCGTCCGCGCCTGGATCAACGGCCGCCGCCGCGACCAAGCCGGGACGCGGGCCGGCATGAAGATCGCCGAACGCCTCCAGGGCGACATGGTCAAGGTGAACCCGCTCGCGAACTGGACCGCGAAGGACACCTACGAGTACATGACCCGGTTCGACATCCCGACCCATCCGCTCTTCGAGCAGGGATACGCGAGCATCGGCTGCGCGCCTTGCACGCGGCCGATCCTGGCCGGAGAAGACGAGCGTGCCGGGCGCTGGGCCGGCCGCGGCAAGACCGAGTGCGGTCTCCACACGTTCCTGGAGCCAGCCGACGACGACGAGCCGTCCGACGGCGCGGCCACGACTCATCCCGACAAAGACCCGTCCTGACGGGACGGTTCGTGTCCATCCCGCCGCCGAGGCGCCGGGTCAATCCTCCACCAGGTCTTCATCCCCCCGCAACAGCAGCAGCGATGGGCCGAGCGTTCGGATCAGCCACCGGTGGACGGGCGACATCCACGCATCCGGATTGGGCTCGAGCATCGGCCAGTGGCTCCCCGGCAGGGTAATGCTGTCGGCCTCGATCCCCGACGCCGTGATCTCCACGAGCGAGCGGGGCACGACCGCGTCCGCCGCCTGCGCGACGAGCAACGCCCGCCCCGCCGGGGCCACCGGCGCGATCGCCGCTCCGCGGAGGCTTCCCGGCCGTGCGGCGGGCTCGATCGCGAGGACCTGCGCCAAGAGCGCCTTCGCCTCGGCGGTTGCCGCGTCCCGATAGGGATGATCCGCCGCTGGCGGCTCGACGCCGCCCACGCCGAGGCGACAACGAATTCGCGTCAGCGGATCGACCAGTGGCTTCACTCCATCGAGGAGCGGCGCCACCGCGACGGCCGCTGTCGCGGCACCTCGCGCGGCGAGTTCGAGCGCGACCAGGGCGCCCGCGTCGTGACCGATCGCAACCGCCGGAAGTTCCAACGAAGAGAGCTCGGCCGCCACGTCGTCGCACCACTGCGAGAAGCTCGGGCGCTGCGGCGCTGTCTCACGCGCGTCGACCACCGCGCAACGCCAGCCGCGGTGCGCGAATCCGAAGGCGAAGCCGCGCCAGATCTCCGGCCCGGCCCAAAGACCATGCAGGAATACGAGCGTAGCCGCATACCGCTCGTTCTCCGCCTCGATGAAGTTCAACAACGCCATTAGGAGGGACGCTCGTTGCGATTCGCAGAGTCTTGCGATTCGCTGTCCGGTTCTCCCAGAGCGCTGCCAACGTCGGCGAATCGCAAGACTCTGCGAATCGCAACGAGCGTCCCCTTACCCAACGGAAAAAGCCCCCAGTCGGAATCGACCGAGGGCTTTCCCCTTCTCTGCCTGAGACCAGAATAATCGATTTCTGGTTATCTAACCTCTTGTAGAAGTCGAGAGACCCGAGGCCCCTCGCAAAACCCGGCCGCTGGCCGGATCAAGCGCGTATTAGCGCTTCTTCTTGCGGCCGCCAGCCTTCTTCTTGCGGGCGCCGGTCTTCTTCTTCGCACGCTTCTTGGCGGTCTTCTTCTTGGCCGCCTTCTTCTTCTTGCGTGCAGGAGCCTTCTTCTTCTTGCGGGCGCCTGTCTTCTTCTTCTTGCGAGCGCCTGTCTTCTTCTTGGCGCGCTTCTTAGCGGTCTTCTTCTTGGCCGCCTTCTTCTTCTTGCGTGCTGGAGCCTTCTTCTTCTTACGGGCGCCAGTCTTCTTCTTTGCAGGCCGCTTTTTCGCGGTCTTTCTCTTCGCAGCCTTCTTTTTGGCCGCCTTCCTCTTTACCGCCATGAAACCCTCCTTTGGTTCACAAGGAACCTCGTTCCCCTCTCAGGCGAGAACACCACCCCACATCCACCACCACAACTGATAAACAGCATTTTACTCTAACGCATTGAACCCTGTCAACACGAGAATGACATTTTAAAGTGACACCCCAAGGGCCTTCCGGGGTGCGTCTTTCCAAAATGGCGTTCACAACTCCGACTCGTGCCGAGAGAATGCCGTTCTGCTCGAGACCCACCCCTTGCCACGATCGCCAGATCTGGATTAGATCGACTCATGGG
This sequence comes from Smithsoniella earleae, assembly GCA_032356285.1. Lineage (NCBI taxonomy): Eukaryota > Viridiplantae > Chlorophyta > Ulvophyceae > Smithsoniella > Smithsoniella earleae. Next base: position 416 of record JAULKQ010017980.1, on the reverse strand, counting down.
CACGCGACTCGACAAGGTGCGCACCGGCGGGCTCGGCCTCTCGCTCGGCGTGGGCGCCTTGACCTTGCTGATCTCGGCGATCACCGGAGACCAGGGCCTCTTCGGCATCTGGGCCCTCGGAAACGAAGTCGCCGAGGCGGAACAGAAGAATTTTGATCTTGTCCAGAAGATCTCCGGAATCCGCGAGGAGATCCGCGCCATCGAAAACGACGATGCGACCCTCGAGCGCGCTGCGCGCCGCCAGGCTCATCTCGTTCGGCCTGGCGAGATCCTTTATCGGCTCGACCGCCCGAATCCTTAGGGCGACGCTCGGCAGGCCTCTCATCGGCGAGGCTTCCCGCGACGAGCTGCGATCACAAATCGCTCGTCGCGCAAGAATTCCCAGGGGTTGATCTACCTGGGCTGACCCTGAGATT
>JAULKQ010017969.1:0-10217 GCA_032356285.1 Smithsoniella earleae | reverse complement strand
TGTGTGTGTGTGTGTGTGTGTGTGTGTGTGTGTGTGTGTGTGTGTGTGTGTGTGTGTGTGTGTGTGTGTGTGCGCGTGCGCGCGTTAAATCGAAAGGGACGCAGCTATGCCTTGGAGAATATCAACTGGTACGATGTACTAAACAAGGTATATATTTCGATGTCGTGCGGCAAATGGTGCAGTACGGCCCTCAAGAACTCATTTCCTACTTCTCTCGACAAGACGGCCCAAGACCGTGGACGTCACCTTATCTGTTGACCATCTGTATCGTCGGGGAAAGAAACTGTTCACCTAGATAAGAGCATCCTGACAAAATATAATGCAATTACTTATATCATACCGTCTCCAAAGGGAGCCGCGTTAGCGATAAGACCAAAACTTTATCAGCTTTCACATTCGATAGATTGCTTCACGCACCTGGGTGTCAAATTGGCCGCACGCGTGTACAAAAAGCACAACTTATCAGCTTAATAACTCAGATCATGATTGGCGTACCGACTTCCTGCTGTCTATATAAACTGTAGCTGAATAATCTGAACGCTTTCGTTCCTGAAACCAAATGTGTCTGTCCCAAACAAATGAAAGCGGAACTACATAAGCAAAGTGCACAAAATATCTTTTCCTGGATCATTGATATTCTATGTGCCGTCATGTTGCGTTTAACAAGCCCGGAGTTTTCTCTACGGAAGAAAGCTCTTCTTCAACAAACCGGACCCAACGCTTCCATGGTAGAGTTGGAAATCTACAGCATAAAAATGACCTCATAATCCATGACCTAATAATCGATGTGCAACCCATGTAGTGTTGTAGGTACAGCTGGATCCATTCCATTCAATTTAATTGATACCAAGCGACACAACTTGGCCACGCGTGGCGAATTTTTTTGGGCTGAATATCAACTACAGTCGCAAATCAGCAGCGATAACAGCAGCCAGCCTGTAGCTATGAAGCTTGATTCAATTTCGCGTTCAGGTGCAATAAGCTCGCACACATGTCTGGGCACCTGTGGACTGTCCATTGCAGCATTTTTAAATGGCGGGACTGGTAATGCTTGGCTACGTTCCGCAGATACCATTTCAGCTGCCATACTTTTTACGAGATATGAGCCATTACTACTGTCAATCTCAGCTCATGACGGCATGTTCACACGTGGCATTTGCACGGCTGAGCCGGAATGCATCGCGATATGCTGAAGATTGTCGCCTTGCCATGAAAGCGCTGCACTATAGCCACTGGGTTGTGGTTGTCTAGGTCACATGTACTATCCAAAGATCCCAGATCAACAGCCTTAAAGAAGCATAATGTCCAGTACTTGTTCAGATCTTACTAGTTGTTGAAGTGAAGCTTGTGCAGAGTCGTGGAGAGACAAGTGACGAGGCGTTTATCCACTGAACGATAATCCCGGGCTTTCGATCAACACATCAGAAGTTTAAAATATCTTCGTTAGTGTTGCGTAATCAATTTATATTTGTTATTTTTGGTCATTTGAGGCAAGTCCATATGCCCACTGTTCTGGGACGTCTTCGTGTCGTGAACGGAAAGGTGGTTTGCAACCCTTCAGGTTACCGTTTTGTACAACCAGCCATGTAACAATGATTCTAGCTCACTGTGTAGCCTGGTGTTGAAGTCGCTTGCCACGCCACCAGTCTTGAACTGCTCTTGTGACTCCTGCCCACCGTTGTTCAGGCTGTCAAGCGATAACGGATAGTTTTTCAGGCTCAGGTTCAAGAGAAGAAATTCATTCATCCAATACACATCCGATTTCTATCTACTTCGCAGTGTGTCACGTATCAAGGTGTAGATTTTACTTGACCCTGGCACCGGTGTTTCCTGGGTCCGCTTATCAATGGGAGACGACTTGTCAAGGCTTGGCAATCTTGCCGATGATGTTAAGATGCCAAGTCTGTCGAATACGGGATCAGGGCTTGAAGGCATAGATGAAGAATGCCTGTCGTCTAGTGATTGGTCTCGGGATCCAGCTTCTTCTACACCGAAGGGAGTAGTGTTTAGCGCACCCACTGGCGATGACGCAAACTTAACAAATCTCACGGAGAACGCTCTAAAACAGGTTGAGTCCCCGCGGTACTGGATATGACATCAGTACGCATACACTTGACAAATTGTCTATTGTCCGCAGCTCGACCTCGCTTCATCTGGAGCAAGGAAAGGAAAGCCGTCAAGCACGGGGGGGACGACAGCCAACACTAGGCCTACAGATCTCGCTGATGTTCCAGAGCTCGGCGACCTTATCGAAATGGCAGAACTTCCCGCTGAAGCACGTCCGAAGCCTCGAGTTGAGGGTGTCTCGTTTGCTGTTCCTGAATATATGCCACAAGGCACACCACCACCCGTGCCAGAAGGGCTACCGGTAGTTTCGTTACAAGACATCGCTGTAATGGAGCAGAAAGGTTTGCGCGGCCTGCGTGTGAAATCTAGGCGGGGGTCCACCACTGCCAGTCACGCCAGCTTGTCAGCCATTCCCGAGAATCTCGAAATTACGCCACTCCACGCGCGTACAGAGCGGTCAGACAGCTTACGCGAGAGGGTGTCGCATTCGCAGCACGGGGTCAACCGTCTAGAAGACGTGCAGGAGCTCGAGGTGAATGCTCCACTGGCTTTTGTTATCGTTTTCATGCTACCCAGTATTGCGGAAGATTCATGATCTATCGAACGCAGCGAGCTTCGTAATCATCATTGCCTTAAAAGCATCATGAGCGGCAGCTCGCCCTTTTCTTCGTGATCTCGTTGGACTGTTTGTGATCACGTACACGAGGTATTGTGAGAATGGAATTTGAGTGAAATACCCATCTCGTTGCTTCTGGTCATCTCTGGGCTGTCGCAGGTGGAGGTGAAGAGCAACGTCTTTGTAAATACCACTAGGTCGTCCCATTTGGAGAGCCCCAGATCGTCTATATCAATTCTGACGTCTGGAGATGACTCTGTCATGCCACACCAAATCGTAGAAGAGGAGTACGAGCTCCACATGCCCATTCTGCCGCATCCACGGGCGTACTGGCGCTATCCTAATGCAACAGAGGCTTACCGCGGAACCTCGTCTTCCGCACGCTTGGCTCTTAGTTCCCAAAGCGTAGCATTGAGTTCAGCTCTGTCTTCTTTTTCAGATTGTGGCGTGCATTGTGAGAGGGTTCTCACAGACGATGCTAGCATGCAACTGCTCGGGAGCACTGTTACCTACAATGGCTCTACTAGTCGAGATTTCAGTGCTGAGGAACTGAAGGTGATTTGCTTCCTATTTGCTTCCTACTTGTCGATTCTCCATTATTCCATGTGCTTTACCTTTACACAAGCAATCGATGTAGTAGTACCTGTGACTGTTGTACAAGTTTGGTATAAGTAGTTGAGTTCTTGCAGTTGGAGAAGTCACCAGAACTATGTGATGGAGACCTGGGATCTCAACGTATTCCTGAAGTACATCAGGGCACGTTGCAACAAGAGACAATTCGATTTACGCTCCCTGAAGCTGCAGAGGGGCTTCGATGTGTGAAGAAGTATGCTGTAGGGGAGTTATGCTGGGAGCAAGTTGTTGTTATGGGAGACTTCGGTGCTGGTGATCACGAGTTTTCTTTCTGTGAGAGCGAGGTTCCGATCAAGCTGCTAAACTTGGGTCAGTACAGAATGAAAACAGTTTTCATGGATGCACATGGCAAATACTTGTGGGCTGGTCTGCACAACTTCCAAGTGGTGAAACCCGCTGAAGAAGAGCTCTAGCTTTCCGAAGGGCTTATCATATAGGAGAATAGATTTGTCCAGTTAATCTGGGTACCGTTTTGAAACTGCCGTACGGTTTTAGTGACAATGTACCTTAATTGTTGAATTTTGGTAAGCTTGTAACATTTTTTTAATTGCGAGATTCAATAGAATCTCTCCTGATTGTAGCATTCAACGGTTCGCAACTCTACAAATTGGTAGTGCAGTCGACCATTCCAAGATAATCAAGGGTAGCGATGGATGAATGATCATTTCTAGTGCAATTTTTACAAAGCTTGCTGTGCTATGGAAGATGAATTGCTCGTCCCAACTCCCCTGTGAACGTAAGGGCGTGGAGCATTTCTAGCCAGCTTTCAACGTTGCACTGTTTCTACGAACCGCGCCCCTGGCTGTTCTTGCGTTGGCGTAATGCGCCAATGAGTCCAACCCATACCGAGTCCTTGTTCGCAACGTATGCAGACGTAGCTAATCCAACCATTCACAATGGAAATCTTCACATAACGACATCAAGTGACTCGAGTATCTATCCTACAAATTCACCTGAGCTCGTCCTTGTAGTTGAGGAATGTCTTCGGAAGGAACAAATTGAAGCCACTCGTAATAGTTTCACGGAAAAGTGTTGCTCTATCAAGCGCCTCTGTTTCTCTTCATTTACGTTCAAAATCATTTTAACCCCACGTATTAGGATGGGCACTACACAGCATTCACCATTAACGTGCTTTTGGACAACAACTGAACTAATTCAGCCTTTTTTAGCTTCGAATATCCCTTAATTCCATTGTCTCTGCATATACTGCGTAACTTAATGACAGTCATTGACTCCAACTCTGATTCTGACAAGTTCCTCGCCTCTAGGTCTTCACTGCCATTGCCGTCTGCGCTACAATGGGGCTCTTCGTCAACAGAAGAAGCTGCTTGGGAATCATCTGTTACCGCACTTGATACTTCAGCGGCTTCATCACTAGCAGCTTCGTTACACTCAGCTGCTACAAGTGCTTGCGGCAATCCATCAAACGAAAACATGATCTGACCGTCCTCCAACTTGGTGATGTAAACACCATTATGCCTCCCAATTTGAGCTACTTGGGCTTTATTTTGGGCAGAATGTACTTGATGGTAGCGAAAGCGCTGATTTACGTCCTGTATCAACGAACTGTTCCTCCACAACTGCCCATGAGAGTGAGAGCAGTATCGAAGCCGCAAGCTATTCTGATACGTTGGATGTGTTTTCATATTAGCTCTAACTGCACCAAATACTCGACAATAGCTTCTTATGTGCACTGTTATGTATGTCTCAGGGGTTAGATGTTCGGCTGTCCCCCAGAGAAACACGACTTCCTAATTGATAGCAAACATTCCCAAGGCGATGAAGGGATTCAATGAAGAAAAAATGTGAGAACGCAACCAGCGTCAACGGGTAAATTGTACCACGCAAGATCTGCTATGATACTTGTCATCGAATCATGCCGATCAAGGATCGGGACACAGCAGGATGTTGGTTGGCGCACTGCATAAAATAGTAAACTAATGCATCTACAACCTTAGCTACAAAGAGAAAAATATCGATTTTACGTTGACATGAATAATGTAGTGAATATTTTCCTCTACGCACGTACCATGACCGCTTTGCGTCCTGAAGTGAGCACGTGCTTGAATTACTCTGAAAACCAGTGCCAGAAGTTTTGCAGCTTGAGCTTTCCATTTCAGAAATTAGAACACCATGATTCCATGACGCATATTCTTATTCTGGATTGGTAATCAGGCGATAGTGATCAATAGTGCCTTCACCAGTCGAGGTATCCTGCAGCGTGCAGTAGCAACGACAGTGCAGCAGCAACGGCAGTACAGCAGCTTTGGAGTTGGCTTTCAATAAAAACTAAAAGTTTTCTCTCGTGCTCTCGTTTATTGAATTGATCGCACAACTGAAGTAAAGCCTGAACGAACGCGACTCTGACCATTCTACTGTAAGCTATGTGTGCCACATCTTGGCTGCCACCTTGAGCCACTCAATCTTTGGTGTTAAACCTGTAATTTCTGCTGTGTACAATGGAACAGAATCTGCCCTTTCTCTATTCTACACCAGTCATGTTCCCATCGTCAGTGGCATAGAGCCAGTGCTGTTCGAATCGACGCCCCTCGAATACGTCATGAAGCCTTGGTTACCAACATCCATATCCACTGACATAAATAGACTTTTTGTTCCTGGAAAGCGTTCAAATACTGGAAACGTGCAGCTCTCACAATCACGCGACGAAGTGATGCCCCCCGCAACTTCCATGCAGCATCCAAATCAGTGTATCACGCCTTCAATCAGTTCTGAATTTTCATGATCAACAAGGGTGCGGCCCTACTTCCAACCTGATCCTGTTCAGACGAGAAGGTGTTATCTACTCGAGTATCTACGCTGCACCCCAGTACAAGCAGTTCCCGAGGTACTGTGCAACTAAATACGCGAACCTGCTGCAATATTATCTGCTCTGTACAAAGTTTTCGCCATTTTGTTTGAGGATAAACTTGACAAGCATTACGTTGTTCGCGCAATGCGGTACAATCACCATACCAAGCTGGTTTTACAGCAGAGTCTCCCAGCAGTAGTGTGCGACCCAATTGTACGTCTCAAGAGACTACAAGTTTGCCGCAGAGATTCTAGAACGAATCCACTTTCAAATACCAGCCTCAAGGCAGGCGCATCCGACTCTTCCAAAAGGAGTGCTTTCAAGCCATGAGGGTGGAGACAGCTGCCAAGCTAAGCGAAGCTCCGTCAGAAACACTGAACACTCGTGTACCAATACCATGGCGTACGTCGTTCAGGCATACGCGCATGTCTACATGATGATACATTTACTTGGCGAAAAGCTAGCAGTGCTGATGTACGGATATTGCCCCTGACCTGGCTGTAATCGCTCGTGGCAAAGCTTCGTAACTTCCACACAGTAAGGTACGCTACCTAGCTTCATACTTATATCTTATATGTGCATCTTCGACTCTTTCCTTCCATCCCAAAACGGCTGATTGTTAAGTGCTACGTTCACGGAGTTTCAGGCAGTGGTGAACAGTGTGGTACCGGCCCAATTCACGAGGTAATAATCACTTGTTTAATCACAAGATGGAACTTGTGTGCAAAACCTGTACCTCCCTTTTCGCTGGACATTTCTTCATTCTGCGGAACTGTCCTCAAGCAACCTTTCGATTCCTTGACTATGGCTAGACCGGCCTTTGGCACCCGCACTACAGCTGCTTTTAGATCAGGTTGTGTCATGGTGGGGATGGAGACTCCTGTAGCCACACTAACACTCTTTTCATGTTGGTGAAGATCCTGGTGTGATACCAAGCACGAACCTGAGCATACTCTGAAAGGTTAACATCCGAAGGGATTTGTTGGTTAGTTTGTTGGAAAAAACACAATGCGATTGGGTTTACTTGTTCAAGATTTTACATTGTCGATTTTCTAATGAATCACCTGCTATCCACTTGTCGAACAATCCAACTTCCTTGAGTTTGCTGCTATTTTACAACCCATTTTTTTTATAGAAAAATGAATATTTCACTACTCAATGAAACAAGTTAAAATAATTTCATAGTTGGTTGAAATCCAGTTGAGAAAACCCATCGAGTGGACAGCTTAGCATGCTACCACCAGTGAGCGGCAAATTGGGCACGACGCATGGCCGGCTTGGTGAGACGTTGAAGCTGCCGCCGCAGCATGCTGATCGAAGCAGTCACTGTGTAGGCGGTGGCCACAAGGCAGTTGTGTCACTGAGGCAGTTCTGAGCTCGCTCAGGCATATGACGCACTGGTCAGGGTTCCTGTAACAGATGAACCAGTGATCGACTGGTTTGTACACACGCAAGAACACAAGTATACCGATACTGTGCACACCTGACACCTAGTTCCTTAGTCAGGGAGACTTTGACAGCAGGTTGTGCAGCCAGCCTGGTGAACGCTTTGTTGAGGGCGATACGGTCCATGTCCTTGGCTGCTTGGCAGCACATGTGGCTCCCGTTCCCGATGTTTGCCAGCTTCTCGATGAATTCTTCTGCAATGCCCGGGCCGAAGCCAAACATGTGCAGTGTGAGCCGCTCTTCTTCTGCCAACTGATCTTCTTGCTTCATGATCTCAGTCAGCTTGCTGATGGTAGCGTTCTTGTGCCAATCGCCAGAGTCAGTCAGCATGACAAAGATGGGTTTGTGAGCGTGCCCTTTGCCCTCGGCACGCCACTGCAAAACCAAGGCATGTGACAGTGCATTGTAGCACACTGTTACACATTGTAACACACAATGTAACAGTCAATATCCACTGGTTGACACAACCCGGAAGTTGACACACCTGCTGCAGATGACAGTAAGCCACTTCTAGAGCTCCTTTGAACTCTGTCCCTCCATCAGGGGAAATGTTCATCATCGCGTCCAGCATTCCTTCATCTTGAATGCTTTTTGAAGACATGACGATGTCAGCTGAGTGGTTAAACGCAACATAGGTGAGGAGGTCTGAAGATGCCACGGCCCTACGCTTCTGGATGTACTCCCAGCTGGCCTCGTGCACAACACCAAGCACATTGCCAAGATTCCCAAACTTAGCGTGAGTTCGGATATCTGTGTTGTCTGGCTTGATAGACCTCGAGTTCATGCTGCCAGACCTATCAATGATCAGGTAAGTGTGCACAGTACCACAGGCAATGTGCCTGTACAAGTGCAATTTGTTAGCAGAGCTGGGGATAATGCTGTTGAAGGTTACAAAATCTCGTGTTCACAGCGAAAAAGAGCTCAAGCTTTATTACTGTATACAATTCCATGTCTGAGTAACAGTACCTGCATGGGAAGAGGCATCCGTCGCTAGAGATGTACCCATGCGGCACACCAGGCGGTAAGTGAGTTGCTGGGTCATCACCAGGAGGAAGTGGCTGATGCCATAGGGGGAGTACACAATACTTGACTTCACGCACTCCTCCCTGTACACATGTGAAAGTATTATCAACAGGACTCAAGGTTCTGGCCACCACAAATGTGCCTGGATAAGTTGAGCCTGTACACACCACAGAGTGCTCCTCTGAGGCGCATTTGGCCCCACACATGCGGAACTCTTTCTTCTCAGCATCCATGCAGGGGTCTTCAAAATTCATTGTCTGCCAGAAGTGGTCATGGGTGTGCTCATCCATTTCAACTTGCCCATCAGGGCCATCATTGCAGCACCCCTCCCTGTGGTGCCTCACTTGATCATTGGATAAATCCTCACAGAGTCTCTTGTCACATGGGAGGAAGTGCACGTGCCCGCGCCCATAGCGTGAACAGAAGCCGTCACAAGTCTCTGCCATTGCCGCATCTCCACGAGCATATCTATAAAACAATCGCAGAAACTGTTACAGCCATTGACTACTGTACACTATGGACAGGATACGCTGGAATATCTGACGCACATGCCGTCAGCTTCAGGCATTTCCAGGTGCATTCCGTGATAATCAAAGTATATATTTGACACTGCATTGGATAATCCAGATCTTGCAACTGTTATTTATCTAGTAAAAGCTGCACCATGTGCAGTAGCAACTCTTAATTGTGCACGTCCGGGACATGTATACATGACTGACTCACTGCTTTCTGATCAGTAACATGGTACAGATTTGCATCTGTGGCTGTGTTGTAGCAACGTAGCTCATTGACTGCTCCTTGTGCACAACAAAGCTGGAAGATATGCGGTGGAGTTGGTGTACGCACTTTCGTTCTCCCAGGTCAATGTCATCATGGTCAGCATTGAACCTGAAGTTGTCAAGGTTGCCATGCTGCACAGAGTGCCTCCCCTCGTGGCCGTGTGCCTTGGTGCACCTGTACTCAACTTGGAAGCTGATGATCTTATCTGACTGTGACCAGATTATGAAAGTAAACACTCTGATCCAGCACCGCACCTGTAGCCACACTGTTGGCAGGGCTCAGCACAGAGATGGTCTTCAGCTGGAATAGTACATATGCATGGGCCCTCGTGGTGTAGCTTTCCAGGCGGAATCTTGACACTGCAGTTGTTCCGCACCATCACCTGCTTCGTGATGCTTTCGTACTCAAAGTCATCACGCCTGCCACGGAAGCGCCGCTTCTCCACTTTCTGCAGCTGTGACACAACCCCACAGGCGCCAGATGCACTGCACTTGTGCGGCTCACCTGTGCATGGGTCCATGCATGCGTGTTCCCTGCCACACAGGTGGTGCTCAGCACCTGGGAATTCGTCTACACCATGGAAGTGAGACCCTTGGCATGGCCGGTCACACAGAGGGCATGTCTGCAAAGTTCGTTTGTAGTTATACTCCTCTCTATCCAAATACAATCTGGATTGGTATCATAAGTTACGTACAACTGTTACATGAGAGTTGTTGACACACCTCAGGGCATCGTGTGTTAATACACTCGCAGCGCTCATGTGGAACCCCATACGGATGGTGGCACCGCCCAGGGCAGCCAGGCAGTGCACAGGGCTTCCCGCATTGATGGTTGTTACATAAG
>JAULKQ010017958.1:0-10227 GCA_032356285.1 Smithsoniella earleae | reverse complement strand
TGTTGTCTGTAACTTTGATCTCCATAGTATTGGTGCATTTTTCATCAAGGTTATCATCCCAGAGGTGCTTCTGCGCTTATATGGATCACCTGCAAAATTTGCATCAGAATAGAATTGCAACCCCTGGTTCTTGATTCCGTATCGAATTCCCCACTGCTCCGTCCCTGTTAAATACCTCAGTACCCTCTTGGCTGCTTTCCAGTGAACATCCGTTGCACAACCGACAAATCTACTGAGCACTCCAACGGCAAAAGAAATGTCTGGCCTGGAGTTAGTGCTGAGATACAACAAAGAACCAATTATTTCTCCGTATAGTACATTTTCCATCAAAGGCTCCCCATCTGTTCTTGATAGTTGTCGATTTGTGTCCATAGGGGTAGCACATGGTTGACATTGTGCCATCCCATATACCTCGAGCAGTTCTCGCACAAACTTGAATCGCCCATACCAGATTGAACCTTCTTTTGAGCGTTTTATTTCCATACCAAGAAAATAGTCCGCAGGACCAATGTCTTTGATGTCATATAGTTCCCGCATAGTAGCCTTGGCCTTTGTCACAGCTGGCAGTTCCCCGACAATTAGAGCATCATCAACATGGATGAGGATGTACACTCGGTCTTTACCAGACCCCTCGTAGAATATGCATTGGTCTGCCTGTGTCCCCTTAAACCCGACGTTCTCCAGGTCCTTACGTAACTTAGCATGCCAAAAATTCGCTGCCTGCTTTAGTCCGTACAAGCTTTTGTGAAGCTTCCAGACCATTCCATCACTGAGAACTTCCTTTGGTGGTCTGAGGTAAACTTCCTCATCCACATCTCCGTTGAGAAATGCTGTCCTTACGTCTGTGTGATGTACCTGGTATCCTTTCATCGCAGCTGTGGCTAGAAGCACTCTGATGGATGCTTGCCGTGCTGTAGGCGCATACACTTCCGTGTAGTCTCTGCCTGCAACCTGCCGACATCAAAGTGCTACCAATCTAACTTTGTATTTTTCCACCTTACCAGTTGAATCTTTCTTTATATCGAAAACAAATTTAGATGGTAGTATTTTTGCATGTACTGGTGGCTTGCACACTGTGTATACTTGTTTCTCTGCCATAACAGCAAGCTCGGCATTCGTAGCCTCCTCCCAGAGTTCTGCATCAGGCAAACTTAGTGCCTCATCCAATGTCTTTGGCACATTTACAGCATTTCCGTCGACATAGTATGCCATGTGGTCCGACATCCAAGCCGGTGGTGCCGCGTTTCGCCGCGGCCTGTCGCATGCTTCCAAATTGTCTGGTTCCAATTCCTCCACATATGAATCGTCGGATGTGCCATGTGCTCCTTCGTCATCCGGATGAAGATCGTCTGAGACAGGGTTATACCCCCCCGCACCGGGTTCTTCTCGTTGCCCTTGAGCTTCAACTTCTGCAACTATTACCTCATGACTTAGATTTTCTGGATCCTCGAGGACATCCACAGTGAGACCGTTAAGCAATTGTGTCGGAGATTTATCCTCAAAGAAGGTGACATTCCAGGACTTTTGACTTCTGAATTCTCCATTTTCCATTATCACAAGTATAGACTCTCCATGCTTTACTGAGTTTCATATCCTGTAAACACTCCCGGTTGTGCACAAGGATCAAGCTTGTTCCGCTTAACCTTTGGAATATGGATGTATACTAAGCATTCAAACACCCTCAGATGTGTAAGATCAGTTGATATGTTTGCATGATTAACTGGATAACAGGACTGCATGGGGTTGCATTTCTTTCCATCAACTGATATCGAATTCCTAAGATAGCAGGCCGTGTCAATAGCCGCTGCCCAGAATTTTTGAGTAAGTTGTTTATGTAGTAGTAAGGCACGTGTCTTTTCCAGTAGAGTTCGGTTGAGCCTCTCTGCTCGCCCGTTCTGCTCTGGAGTGTACTCAGCAGACACTTGATGCGTTATGCCTTTATACTTTAGCCACTTTCTCAGCTTCCCCTTGTACTCAGTGCCATTATATGTTCTCAGTACTTTCACAACTTGTCCGGTTTGTCTCTCCCATAGAGTTAGTGTTTCGGTGAGTATCTCGTAAATTTCATCCTTAGTCTTGATAGGACAGACAACGGAATACCTGGAGTGGTCATCTAGCAAGGTGACCACATACCTTGCCCCGCCAAGACTTGGTTGGGGAAAAGGCCCCATGATGTCAGAGTGTACCAACTGTAATGGCTTGTGAGCTTTCGATAGATATCGCGGAAAAGGATCTCTGACCTTCTTTGCCATGACACAGGTTTCACACTGCAACTTTCCTGGGTGATCTTTTGCATTAAGCTGTAGTCCTAGCTTCGGTCCTAAAAACTTTGTCACCGCTTGTCCCGGGTGTCCAAGTCTAGCATGTCCCAGATTCCATGCATCAGTACCGATGCTACTGAATCCAAAAGCAACATCTGTTGAACAGTCAAGTACATACAGGCCATTGGATTGCCTTCCTCGCATGATAGTGACTCCTGATTTGGATATGTCAACTTCTCCTGCTGTCAAACTTATTGTTGCTCCCTCTGTAGTGAGTTTGCTGCTGGAGATGAGATTACATCTCATTTCTGGCACACACAGAACCTTCTTTAAACAAAGTGGTCCATTGGGTCCCCCATAAAGCTTGAGAGTCCCTTCACATAACACTTCATGACCCTTGCCACCCCCTGTAATCACTTGTTTGATGCAACTTGGCTTACTATCTTCTAGCCAGGATGGCTCATTGACCACGTGGTGTGTGGCCCCGCTATCCAACAGAATGGCGGTTTTGTCATCAGTGGTGCCTAGAAGTGTATATGCAATTGTCCCCTCCATGGTAACCATGACATTACCGGAGTTTCGGTGACCTCTACGCTCATCGAGATATCGTTTGTGATCTCGGCAGTGCCTTTTCAGATGTCCTTTCTTCCCACAATAGAAACATCTCCGTGTATCAACCTTTTGAGTGTTTGCTGGTTGATTTTTATCAACATACAGTACATCTGCATCGCTGGTACTCCCCTTTTCTCTAGAAAGTGCATGCGGAAGTAGGCGGGTAAGCGCTTTCAGTTCCGCGATGACTGTCTCCAGTCCAGAGTCTATATGAGGAGTCAATGCAGGTATCAATGAAACTTGTGACTCCGGAAGGAGTCCTTGAATCAGAGCATCACAAACAAGCTCACTCGCGTCAGCAAACCTCAGACTCGACAGTCCTTGGAACAGCTTCCTTGCACGATCGCAATAATCCAATACATTTTCTGTCCGTCCTTGCTTAAATGATCTTAAGTCACCAAGCAGCGTAACCCGTCTTTGTTTGAGACCTCCAAGATATTCCTGGTGCAGCGTATCCCATGCGCTTTTTGCACTGGTTGAGTCCATGACGATATCCGCCAAGATTCCACTGACTCCTTGCACCAATTTGGCCTTGCACCTTTTCATAGCACGTTTCTCATCCTCTTTGGTTGGATCTGGCTCATTCTTAATCCAATTCTCCAAATCGTGGTCCATGAGGTGCGCTTTAATCTGAACCGCCCAGGACTTGTAGTCCCCACCACGTTCAAGCTTTTGGAATTTGATCAGTTCTGACATGTTCTTTCCGTATGGAGATTTCACTGTGGTTAACTTCGACTGCTTAATCTTGCGACGGACCCATAACCTGTGACCAGTACTGTCGTGTCAGTGACAGTACACCGAAGATGTCAATATGAACTGATTTACATTGATTGATACTTTAGCTTGTTCAATCATTCACATACTCATGTATTTGCATATTCAATTGTCGCACTTAAGAGTATCCCACCTGTGACCAGTACTGTCGTGTCAGTGACAGTACACCGAAGATGTCAATATGAACTGATACTAACATCTCGGTTCACACTCCATTTATACTCCTCGTATTAGTTTGAAATCCAACCTACTGCGATTCTCCATGAATACATGCATGACACCGAGTAAGATCGTCTGCCTAAGTATCTCATATCATCACACACCCCCTCAGACGATATTCCATGCTTCCTAGTCCTATCTATTTATTTGTTTGACATCCCCAGTGAACTGCAAGCCTTGACATGTGGAGTATTTGCAAGAGCTTTGGTGAAAATATCTGCCCTCATGTCAGCTGTTGACACAAACTGAACAGATAAATCACCTCGCATTACTCGATCTCTTAGATGATGGTAAGCCACATCTATGTGTTTGCATCTACCAACCACACCAGCACCCTTCATGAGGGCTATGGCGGACTGATTATCAACATGTAGCTGGAGCTTAATATGAGTTCCAGCCATTTCTGTCAATAACTTAGATAGCCACAGTAACTCTTTCGATGCCTCTGCTGCTGATACAAATTCAGCTTCGCAAGTTGATGTTGATACTGTTGTCTGTAGCTTTGACCTCCATAGTATTGGTGCATTGTTCATCAAGGTTATCATCCCAGAGGTGCTTCTGCGCTTATCCGGATCACCTGCAAAATCTGCATCAGAATAGAATTGCACCCCCTGGTTCTTGATTCCATATCGAATTCCCCACTGCTCCGTCCCTGACAAATACCTCAGTACCCTCTTGGCTGCTTTCCAGTGAACATCCGTTGCACAGCCGACAAATCTACTGAGCACTCCAACGGCAAAAGAAATGTCTGGTCTGGAGTTAGTGCTGAGATACAACAAAGAGCCAATTAGTTCTCCATATGGGACATTTTCCGGCAAAGGCTCTCCATCTGCTCTTGATAGTTGTCGACTTGTGACCATAGGGGTAGCACATGGTTTACATTCTGTCATCCCATATACCTCAAGCAGTTCTCGTACAAACTTGGATTGCCCGTACCAGATTGAACCGTCTTTTGAGCGTTGTATTTCCACACCAAGAAAATAGTCCGCAGTACCAATGTCTTTGATGTCATATAGTTCCCGCATGGTAGCCTTGGCCTTTGTGACAGCTGGCAGTTCCCCAACAATTAGAGCATCATCGACATGGATCAGGATGTACACTCGGTCTTTACCAGACCCCTTGTAGAATATGCATTGGTCTGCCTGTGTCACCTTAAACCCTACTTTCTCCAGGTCCTTACGCAACTTAGCATGCCAGCAATTCGCCGCCTGCTTTAGTCCGTACAAGCTTTTGTGAAGCTTCCAGACCATTCCATCATTGATAACTCCCTTTGGCGGTCTAAGGTAAACCTCCTCATCCAGATCTCCGTTGAGAAATGCTGTCCTTACGTCTGTATGATGTACCTGGTATCCTTTCGTCGCAGCTGTGGCTAGAAGCACTCTGATGGATGCTTGCCGTGCTGTAGGTGCATACACTTCCGTGTAGTCTCTGCCTGCAACTTGCCGACATCCAAGTGCTACCAATCTAACTTTGTATTTTTCCACTTTTCCAGTTGAATCTCTCTTTATATCGAAAACAAATTTAGACGGCAGTATTTTGGCATGTACTGGTGGCTTGCACACTGTGTATACTTGTTTCTCTGCCATAGCAGCAAGCTCAGCATTCTTAGCCTCCTCCCAGAGTTCTGCATCAGGCAAATTTAGTGCCTCATCCAATGTCTTTGGCACACTTACAGCATTTCCGTCGACATGGTATGCCATGTGGTCCGACATCCAAGCCGGTGGTGCCGCGTTTCGCCGCGGCCTGCCGCATGCTTCCAAATTGTCTGGTTCCAATTCCCCCACATATGAATCATCGGATGTGTCTTGTACTCCTTCATCCGGATGAAGATCGTCCAAGACGGGGTTATACCCCCCCGCACCGGGTTCTTCTCGTTGTCCCTGAGCTTCAACTTCTGCGTCTATAACCCTATGATTTAGATTTTCTGGATCCTCGAGGACCTTCACAGTGAGACCGTTAAGCAATTGTGTCGGATATTCATCCTCAAAGAAGGTGACATTCCGGGACTTTTGACTTATCCATTTCCCATTATCACAAGTATAGACTCTCCATGCTTTACTGAGGGTTTCATATCCTGTAAACACTCCCGGTTGTGCACAAGGATCAAGCTTGTTCCGCTTTACCTTTGGAATATGGACGTATACTAAACATCCAAACACCCTCAGATGTGTAAGATCATTTGATATGTTTGCATGGTTAGCTGGATAAAAGGACTGCGTGGGGTTGCATTTCTTTCCATCAACTGGTATCAAATTCCTGAGATAGCATGCCGTGTCAATAGCTGCGGCCCAGAATTGTTGAGGAAGTTGTTTGTGTAGTAGTAAGGCACGTGTCTTTTCCAGTAGAGTTCGGTTAAGCCTCTCTGCTCGCCCGTTCTGCTCTGGAGTGTACTCGGCAGACACTTGATGCGTTATGCCTTTATACTTTAGCCACTTTCTCAGCTTCCCCTTGTACTCAGTGCCATTATCTGTTCTCAGTACTTTCACAACTTGTCCGG
Source organism: Smithsoniella earleae (assembly GCA_032356285.1). Lineage (NCBI taxonomy): Eukaryota > Viridiplantae > Chlorophyta > Ulvophyceae > Smithsoniella > Smithsoniella earleae. The sequence continues at coordinate 3,864 of JAULKQ010017958.1, read as the reverse complement.
TTTGTCTCTCCCACAAAGTTAGTGTCTCAGTGAGTTTCTCATAAACTTCATCCTTAGTCTTGATAGGACAGACAATGGAATACCTGGAGTGGTCATCTAGCAAGGTGACCACATACCTTGCCCCGCCAAGACTTGGTTGGGGAAAAGGTCCCATGATGTCCGAGTGTACCAATTGTAATGGCTTGTGAGCTTCCGATAGAGATCTGGGAAAAGGTTCTCTGGCTTTCTTTGCCATGACACAGGTTTCACACTGCAACTTTCCTGGGTGATCTTTTGCATTAAGCTGTAGTCCTAGCTTCGGTCCTAAAAACTTTGTCACCGCTTGTCCCGGGTGTCCAAGTCTAGCATGTCCCAGATTCCATGCATCAGTACCGATGCTACTGAATCCAAAAGCAACATCTGTTGAACAGTCAAGTACATACAGGCCATTGGATTGCCTTCCTCGCATGATAGTGACTCCTGATTTGGATATGTCAACTTCTCCTGCTGTCAAACTTATTGTTGCTCCCTCTGTAGTGAGTTTGCTGCTGGAGATGAGATTACATCTCATTTCTGGCACACACAGAACCTTCTTTAAACAAAGTGGTCCATTGGGTCCCCCATAAAGCTTGAGAGTCCCTTCACATAACACTTCATGACCCTTGCCACCCCCTGTAATCACTTGTTTGATGCAACTTGGCTTACTATCTTCTAGCCAGGATGGCTCATTGACCACGTGGTGTGTGGCCCCGCTATCCAACAGAATGGCGGTTTTGTCATCAGTGGTGCCTAGAAGTGTATATGCAATTGTCCCCTCCATGGTAACCATGACATTACCGGAGTTTCGGTGACCTCTACGCTCATCGAGATATCGTTTGTGATCTCGGCAGTGCCTTTTCAGATGTCCTTTCTTCCCACAATAGAAACATCTCCGTGTATCAACCTTTTGAGTGTTTGCTGGTTGATTTTTATCAACATACAGTACATCTGCATCGCTGGTACTCCCCTTTTCTCTAGAAAGTGCATGCGGAAGTAGGCGGGTAAGCGCTTTCAGTTCCGCGATGACTGTCTCCAGTCCAGAGTCTATATGAGGAGTCAATGCAGGTATCAATGAAACTTGTGACTCCGGAAGGAGTCCTTGAATCAGAGCATCACAAACAAGCTCACTCGCGTCAGCAAACCTCAGGCTCGACAGGCCTTGGGACAGCTTCCTTGCACGATCGCAGTAATACAACACATTTTCTGTCCGTCCTTGCTTAAATTATCTTAAGTCACCAAGCAGCGTAACCCGTCTCTTTTTGAGACCTCCAAGATATTCCTGGTGCAGCGTATCCCATGCACTTTTTGCACTGGTTGAGTTCATGACGATATCCGCCAAAATTCCACTGACTCCTTGCACTAATTTGGCCTTGCACCTTTTCATAGCACGTTTCTCATCCTCTTTGGATCTGGCTCATTCTTAATCCGATTCTCCAAATCGTGGTCCATGAGGTGCGCTTTAATCTGAACCGCCCAGGACTTGCCGTCCCCACCACGTTCAAGCTTTTGGAATTTGATCAGTTCTGACATTCTTCTTTCCGTATGGAGATTTCACTGTGGATAACTTCGACTGCTTTATGTTGCGACGGACCCATAATCTGTGACCAGTACTGTCGTGTTAGTGACAGTACACCAAAGATGTCAATATGAACTGATACTAACATCTCGGTTCACATTCCATTTATACTCCTCGTATTAGTTTGGAATCCAACCTACTGCGCTTCCACATGAATACATGCATGACACCATGTAAGATCGTCTGTCTAAGTATCTCATATCATCACAAGATCGCACCTGCAGTGCGATTGGAGCTCACTCGGACTCGGTCGATTATCGCCTGTATTCCTCACTAAATGAGAAGATAAAACATCTCTATTGCTCTACCGTCTTCGATCTTAGGTAGTGCTGGTGTACATTATCGACAAGGGAGCCTCGTTCAGGCAGGCGGCTACTGTTCATGACACGAGTATAACACCACTCTGAATGACAGTGATTCGGTAATTAAATATTATTAATTAAATATTATTGGAGCCCGGGTGAGTCGGCGTGGAGCGCTTCGCTGTTACAGTACTAGTTCTCGGACCAAAAAATGTATATGATACAGGACAAGTTTATCTACTGGACTGTTATGCAAATCATGCCGCAGCTCTGCCACAAGCCACCTTTGTGTTCCAAAGACAAGGGTGAAATTCACCGTTCATGTCTTGGGAAAATTCCCAAAACTCTATCAGGGACACCGCGGCCGCCTACCTCAACATTTGAAACGCTACACAAATAAGTCCGAAACTCTATCACTTACGATGATGTATTGTACATCTACACTACGTCCCCTACCTTATTTGGCATAGCTTTATTTTTAAGTGGAGACTCCTGAATTTCAGGAACTCCCCAATGGGAACCCCGCACTCGAGCAGCTCGTCCATCATCCTCATCAGCTCGACCATTTTCTCTCACTTTTTTGAATTTCAATTGAACGGTCGACTGCACACACTACAGTCTCTGAATCTAGTATTTACCTGCTCACTATAATACCCCCGACTTAGTATGTTGTATCTAAACTTCGAGTTGCAATGTACTCAAAGACTATGAGATTCGTCCACCTGGCTCATCAGCTTGTTTTCTTGAAGTCGTGCTCATTCAGATGTATATCACTCTGCTTGCTCTGAATATGCTCGAACCTCACCCTGTGGTGACTTCGATCGGCCCTCTGCATGCCAGTTCTAGTCATTTAAATTTGTGAAGGGTTTGGACTTGGTCTTTATACAGATGTACGTAGGTAAGCGACCTTTTTTGACTCTGAGTATCAATGTTTGAATTCCAGGGGCACATCTTTCGCGAAATGTGCCTCTGGAAGTGAAAGCGCGCAAAACACCCAAAAATGGCACAGAACGCATTAATGGATTTAAATTCAATGTACATAGTCAATTCTTGTGGTCGGTACCGGTGTGTGCAAGAGATGATTCCAGTGGGCCATACGTAACTACCAGTTCGATGCACTGAGATTGGGGAAAGATTTGTTATTCGCTTTCAGTTCATATCGTGTTTATATATGAGCAATGAGAGTTTTTGTATCGAGCTTTGATAACGGATCATCGTTGATATCTGAAGTAGGTGTGCGCATAAATCTGTTTGAACACAAAATGAAATCATTTTATTGCGGGATGAAGAATAAGTCATGTTACTATATTATGACAGTACTTCAGCGTCCTTAATCCAGTGGATGACGTGCTTTGCACGATGCAACAAGGGGGTTAGTCGTCGTACCACTTAGGGCGGTCTCTCAATTAGGCACTTCATCTAATCGGGCAGCTCATTCTTGATGCAGAAAAACAATTTTTCACACACTTCAACATGTGGAACACCTTCATGGAAGCTATATCCGCAAAGCAGCTGCGTGCTGGCTTTCCTGGTTTCCTCTGTTACGCAGCCAGAGTAGACATGGCCATCGCGGGCTTTAAGCGTCGAGTATCCTGGACATAGCGCATACATATACGACCATGCTATTATTTATATACTCCGGAGTATCTTCCGTCCACTTACTGTGAGGTGCTACACAGTAGTAGTCATCAGCAATTCCTGTTGATTGCGGATAATGTTTGCTGCTAAAATCGCACAGTATGCACAATTTTATATTTTATTGTTACTTTGTGCGCATTACGGGGCCCTTGAATGTGTTCCCGGAAATGACGTATCGGATGCAACCACATGGAGCGAAATGTCCTCCAATTCATTGTCGAAATCACTGGCTTTACTAGGGGTCTTCTAAGTAACACAGCTTGTGGGCTCAAATCAAAACCCATCCTGTAAGAATGAAGTGACTCTCTTCTTCCATGCAGATTATCATAT
>JAULKQ010017947.1:0-10228 GCA_032356285.1 Smithsoniella earleae | reverse complement strand
TGTTTTTCTTGCGAAACTGGAGCTATGTGCGTACCTCAATAGCACTGAAGTCCTATCAATGTGTTGACATTGACTGAGGCACGAGAACACTCGAGAGGGCGCTTTTCACCAGGTGCCTGGAGCGCCTCGTAAAATGGACACAAGTTGCGGAACAGATTGTCCGAAAAAGGTTGCGTACACCTGCGTTTTGACAAAAAGATGCCGTTCTCGTGAAGTCGATGCGTCCACCCTTCGCATCGTCGAGGTCTGTAATTTACCCACAACTGACTGTCTCAGACATTTACCAAGTTGCCGGACAACTTTAAGCTCATCTCTGCAGTCTTAGTAGAACTAGGCGTATTTGACTTGATACGCTGTTAGGGGCCGTAGATGCGGTTCAATCCCACAATTCATGTCGCAATGGCCAACAGACGCAAGTATACATACATGGACGACTCTGGGTGGATAGATTGCTAAATTTAGGGTTTTCCGGACCATCCAGGGTACTGTGTAGCCGTTTCTTAGTGGGGGTACTACCATGTAGCTCAACTACTAGGTGCATGTCGCACTTCCTTTTTGTGGTATACTCGAGTGTTCACGGTAGCCTATCATTTGTCAAAACCATGCTACTAGACCTTACGGAACCCAGAAAAAGCAATACAATAACGCAGGAAAGTGTTTCCAAACCGTTCATAAGATGACCAAGCTTTGTTGAGAGTACCTTCGAAACGGGTTCAAAATATGGGATGGCTTCGAATCTCTGTCGAGTGAAATCTATCGTGTCCACCCCGGTCCACCCGGGGTGTGTTGCCCTGTAGAACTCCTCGCACGTCATACCGGGGGGTCTCCACCAACATTGTTCGCTTCCCTCCAGCCCTTCATGATCTGCTCCAAGGTAATATGGCTCTGCACAGGCAATGGATAATGCTGCCGTGAGCTCACCAACCATCGAGGCTCTCTGGAGACTTTAAATCTGTGATAGCTGTAGGCAACCCGAGATACCAAAAGACTACCAGATGCACTTGAAACGCTCGAAAATACTGCCTGTCACCATGTATACGAGGCAGTGTTATAGTGTCTACCCTACTGGTGACATCGGGTAGCTGTTTGTCGTATGTGAGAGAGCATCGGCTTTCAGAATAGACGTCAACAAGGCCGACGATGTTTGGAGGGATATATATCAAGCCATAATTATAAAACGATGGTGATCTACTTTCCAATAGAGGTGACTTGGGGTTCAGTTTCCGGTCATTGTCTCGCAGTCGTGTGGTTTGCGCACCGGGATGATGGCTCCAGCCAGTTGCTGTGAAGTTGAAGAGTCGAAGACCGTCTTCGAGACATGGCCACCATTTAGCATGGTCTTCTAGAGTGAAAGCGTATTCATAGGTGGTGTTTCCACACATTTGGGACTGGAGACGGAAGTGAACATCGAGTCCTGGTGCCCAGTGCTCCTTCAACTCCCTAACAAATTGCCTGAAGCCGTGGCGTCCCCTAGATTTTTCATCCCACACGAACGCCTTTTCCAACTCCAACTGCTCAAAGACTGACTACAAGCAATGCTCTTGCTCAGGTGGAGGTGAAGCTCCTTTGACCGCGCTTGAACAGCACATTGTTGACTACCATTGTTAGAACAAACTTGAAAATATTCAAGTCGCCACATGAAGATTTGCAGCAACATTAATAAGACTGTGTAATCTAGCTTTCAAGGCATCGTACATGCCTAGCCTGTGTGAATGCTCAAGCAAGTACCTGCTCCTGTGATGGACGTAAGCGTCACGCACTCACAGTCACATTCGAGAGATACGCAACTTGTACGTTCGAAGACAGGTATGAACGACGTGCTGGTATTCATTTGGGAATAGTATTGAAGTGCTGCCATTCGACGACTCGATGAACTCAGTCTCAGCAGATCAGTTGAAAGGGCTAGGCAACGAACCTTCAGTCACGCATAAAATACACGGATAGAGTGCGTCAAGATATACAAGAATTGAAACCCGTACAGCAGCACAAGAGCAAGGTGCAGGCAGTAGCCTTTTCGTTTAGTTCGTCCGGGTGCCGCAAAAAAGGACCCGTCAACATGTGACAGTTCATAAAATAATTAAGAATTGAAGTTTCTGATAGAATAATTGAAGTGCAGGGAGTGTGGTCAGCCATCCAGTAAATTGTTCGTAATTGTTCGTTGTGTCAGATGAAGGGGCGAGAACAAACAAGAACAAATTCATGCGGGAACGCTGTGGAATGACTCAGTAGAAGGGTTGATGATATTATGATCGCAGGTCATTCGTGTCTCGGTTTGCAATACATGCACGCTGCTTCCATTTGTGCTGGTTTCCCAACAGAGCCTGATATTTATTACGCAGTTCACGCTGTGCATTGATTAAAAGGAAGCGCACTTTTATTGTGTGCTGATCTTCACGACCTGGGCGAATCACAAGCTTGTCCAAGTAGCCGGAAAGCAGGCGGACATATGGGTTGCGCCCGATTATGAAGGATGGGAACGTATCCGCAGGCACCCCATCGTCTGTAAACCATTGAATGGGAGTGTAAAATTGCTCGTGCATCCAAAGGCGCTGTCTTCGGGGCTTCGATGGCATTTTCTTCACGTCTCGGATCATAGCGTTCGTCAACAACTTGAAATGCGTGCATCCTGACTTGGGGATGAAACATGCTGCAAACCCATGTGCTTCTGGAACTTCAATTGCGTAGATCTCTGAGTTTCTGTAGCTATTTTCGCAGGCGTTACGTAAGTACCGCTTCTGCTCAGGCTTTCTGTACTTCATCAGCTCGGACCTGCACTTCTCACCAACCCTGCCCAGAAGTCCGTCCTGAGGGACGTACAAAGGTGAGCAGAACTTCTTCTTGGGGCAGGAATCGTGAACGAAGAGATCGGACTTGCGATTTGGATAGTCTCTTACAAATGCCTTCACCAAGTCCCATTGCACGAGGCATTGCCTTGAATTCAAGGCGAACGTGTGCCGAAAGCACACTAATAATATCAAAAGAAGTAAATTCATCTCCCTTATATGTTGTGTGGATGACGGTAGGCATGCAGCATCAAGCCCAGCGTTTGTGCGAAGACGCACTCAAGCGAGTACATCACATGTGGTGACACAAGCCTTCCACTGGCCGTTGAGAGACAAGCACTTTCTTATTGCCACCTATTTCGACGGCGTCAAAGACTTTGCTGAAAGATCATCTCACAGCGCCATTGTGGCAAGCGTCCGGTCGGAGCCCTGATGAGCCAAATTCCTCGAGAAGCTTCAGGGGCACTTAGGCTAGGATGGAAATATAAACAATTTTAATTCGAGCGAAATCAAGCAGATTACTCTAAATACAGAACGGCTTGCAGACCAGGTGCAATAGATTTATTCATCGATTTCAAACGCATACGCGCTGCAATTACGTTGACCGAATATATAATTGTGTAGACGTGAACACAATCGTTCACACATGGATTTTTGTCATTGTATCCTGACTTCTGTGGTGCTCCCGAACGTCTGCGAGGACACATGGGGTGCGTAACGCATGGCGAGTGTGGCAGAGGATCGGATATGGTTCCTGCAGTGCACTGCGCAGGCCCCGCTACTGATGCATATGTGGAGGATGGAGTTGAGATCGCCATCGTCTGTTGAAAATGTAGTTTATAATGCAAACCATTACTGCCTTTAGCTTTGAAAGAGTCAGTGAAGTTGAGATTGCATCGCGAGATAGGTACATCAACAGGAATCGGAATAGGGCATTAACCCTGCATACTCGATGAAACAGTTTACACTTGAACATACTCGACATTTTTTTAATATGTTTCGGCCAGAGAATAGCAGCTTGTCTTTTCTTTTTTACCAAGTACATCTATGTTCGGCTCTCGTACTGTTTATACTTCCATCTTATCATCAGCAGTATGACAGTACAAACAGTCACGATCCAGCTGCTAAATATGAATTGAATGTGTTCTTGTATCCGTATCCCTTGCTAGAGGCTGAGAGGCAATGCAGGGGATACCACGACTAGTTGAGGCGTTTCATGGAGACAAGTATTCTGCAGGATGAAAATGGCGGCATAGTTTGCATGGTGGCAGGTATTCGCTGTCACAACTATGAACCGAAGTAAAATGTGTAGTAGCACAGGCTGTTGTGACAGTGAGAACAGCTACTGTGTTCTCATTCTTGAATTCTTGAACGCTGCGTACCGTGGACCCACTCCGTAAGCTGTTGCGCATTGTACTCATTACGTGTTTTCTCAAAGGAAAGCGGAAACATTCAGACTCTCAATACTCATGCTGAAATGAAAGGTCCTTCTGGCCAAGGGAAGTCGAATTGGCGTGGCTGTAAGAATTCGAGCATCTTGGCGCTTTGCTTGAGGACCCGCTCGCACTGGCAGATATTTTTCAAATAGTGTGGCAATTTGTAGCATTCTGCCGAAAGTTTCAATGACCAGAATGCTCTTCTGTGATAAGAACTCAGACGCCAGACACGCTAAGGTGGTATTTCGTGCCCCACAATAACAATGCCAGGAATATTCGCCCGAGTCAAGTGACATCGCTAAATGTTGAAAAACAGTTTTCGAATGAAATCGTGTGCAGGCATTTCAATCTTGCTGAGCGGTGTAGGTCTACGAACAAGGCATGAGCACCGATGCAGTCCCGTGTTGCCGAACAGGACAGCCAACCAGGTGGGCTTGTCAAGACGCGTAAAAGCCATAGCAGCAATTCGAAGCGTACTTCACTTGATTCGTATCAGTAGAACAGTACGAAATAGTGCTGCCAACAGTCTCTGATTTAGAAACGGTTTGGCAAGCTGGGTTCATTTTGCTATAGCTAGCTAAACTGGTAGTACAGTAATCTGTACAGGCTCTAAGAAAACTCACAAACATCCCAGATGTACCTTGAATATCAACGATCATAAGCGCCTTGTGTTCTGAAGTTATGGGTCGAATGGCTGATGTAATGTCAATCACCATTATGCTCATGTTTCAAACAAAATATTTGACAGTACCATGATGATACCTTGCACACGAATAGTGTGTCCGGTATTTCACAGGTCAGTTATGAAACAATTTTGTGAGAAGGCTTCATGTAGTTGCTGACTATGTGATGCTGAGTTCTCTCTGATGTACTGGAATAAGAATGTAGCAAACCCATTGAAGCTAAGCGTAGTTAAACAAGACGTGTGTCCTAGATTTCAGCCCCATTCGCCAACATGGTCAGCACGTTTATTCACCTATTCATATCACTTGTACTACGGGCTCAAGAGGAGAAACAAATGAGTTTCGATTGCACATGTGTTTTGACATTACAAACTAGGCATGAGATTATGATTGATAGAGAGCATACTATGGTGCCTCAGGAATCAACTTTCTTAAGTAATACAACCTCTCTTTTTCTTGATGTCGGGTGCAATGTCCATTCATGTTGTTTGAAACCTTGTTGCATGCAGAATTTGAAGGCCCAAAAACTTTCAACCTTGCTTGCTTGCAATTATCTTTGATTTTAAACTTATATTCAGATACTCCATCAGCAGTACTGACTTTCGTGATCCCTGTACGCATCAAAATGAAGTCATTTGGCTTGAATGACTGTAGATGATGCACAGTACTGAAAATCAGTCTGCATCAATGTGCAACGACCAACCTACTCTTGCACTGAGAAACTCAACATGAAATCTGATGGTGAAGTGAAGCCCTTGTGAGACGCTTTTGATTGTATCAACTCCAATGCAAGACAGCAATGCAGTGTATTTACTGCCTTGATTTACAAGTGCCCTGCAACGATTTTTTTGCATGTTTTTCAATTTTTATTGCTTCATCAAACTGGTTTGGGCAAGGAATGACTGACTCTTGGCCCACTTACCTCGTTTGATCAGAGTAAATTAGTGGAGTCACAAAGCTGAACTGCACGCCAGTACAACCCATAATTTGTGATGATTCGTTATATACATGTTTCTGTTAGAATCGCATCTAGGTGTGCAACAAGGGGGAGCTTGACACTTTAGCATCGATATCCTGTATGAAATGGCTGCAACATCAGCATTATCGCACACAAGTTTGATTTTCGTGGATTAGCAAGGGCAGCAATCGGTTTTCCGCGTGTTCAGTAGGTTTTTTTTCCTAGATCTGAGTCACCATGGATTGCCGTTTGGTGAGTGCCACTCTAAACGTGTTCACTCCACTCGGGATATGTACTACATCATCTCAATTTGGCGCAAGAATTACTTTTTGGAGCTTCAGCGTTGTAAGTACCCAGTCAACCGAAAGATGCTGCACATCGTACGTTACACGTGTTTACCTACAGGACGACGTGCGTGAGGGTAGTTCAAGCTGATGCCCCTGGTGACAGATGACTGGACTAGCTACACCGGGTACATGGATTGAGGCTCTGAGTGTCGGAACATGATTGAGTGCAAGTGCTTGCAAAAGATTCGATTTACGAGAAATCTAGCGTGGAGTTCAACTGGACAGTAGACTTTAACTCACGATAAACTGTGTCTGGAAAGAATTTAGCTGGTGCACGTTCATAGTCATTCTACAAAAGTTAGCAAAATTAGTCAACATAATTGGCGAATGGCTATTAGTTCTCTAGTAAAGGCATGTTACACTTGGACAGTACTGGCTCATTCAAGTAGGAGGAGTCCTCTCGGGTAAGGACTGATATACTGGTAACGCTACAGAATCGGACGACTTCAAAAACACTGCTTGTACATTCTGCCATTTTCCAGGCAGTTTTTCACTAAGTGCTGCTTCTACTGCGTTTATATTGGCTATCACATCAGCCGTCTCACATGAACTACGTGCCACCTTGATGGACAAGCACGAGCCTCCTGACATAAAGAAAGTTGTCGTCCTCCTAGCTTTGTCTATTTGGGCTTTCCAGTCCTTCACAGCTAAATTGACAGGTATAGGCTGCTTCTTCTTCTTGAAGAATGTTTTGCCTATAAGCTTGGGAAGCGAAGGCAGAATCCGTTCATCTGCTAGAAATAGGTCATACATTCGGCAAAGATTCCGCTTTGACTCAAATGATTCGTACTTGGTTCTCAACTTCGAAGTTCCCAGCACCTTTGAGATGCCGGCTTTGTCGGCATGCATCTGAATTTTCTTCTTTGCAGCTTTGTGGCCCGCTCCACTCTTGTCATCCTTGACAAGCAGGCAAATATCTAAGCCCTCATCAGCGTAGATAGGGGACGGGAGGGTGATGCAGTAAGGCTTGTCTCTCGCTCGCCCGGTGTGTGACGACTTCAGACTTATTAGCAGATATAAAAACTCGTCCTCCTCCTGATTCAAGAGGGTTTCCGACTCCTGTTCCCCTAAGTACTTTTTTAAAGCAACCACAGCTTTTTGGAGCTGTTCGGAACTGATATTTCGAGAGTCCTTCATTTCTCTCCTCTAGCGGCCTCTTGTTGAACAGCACGTAACTCGAGGCTCTTGTCCACTGGATATGTGAGCTTACTCAAGTACTGAGCAAGAAAGATTGTGCCAGGAAGATACTACTAGTGGTTACTGGTTAACATAGCCGAAATCCCTTGCTTGGCAACGCGTATGCATCGAGCCATGCCAATTTCAAGAATTTATGAAAACAGGTTCAAAGTTCTGGTTCGCTCGTCTCGTCTACAAACATAGTAACTGTAGACGAGATATTCGGGTTGACGGATAGGTGAATTGTGCACCTGAGCAAGGAGCTCATCGTACAAATTTCGACAGCTTGACAAATTACATCATAAAAGTGCAGCTGGCGCGCCCTCCAAGACAGGCCAAGGAGAGTGATAGTGATTTTAAGCAATGGATGGAAACGTGCAAACGAACTGCATCGCACCTGCTGACACGGGCGGCTTGGGAAATCAAATCGTTTCTGGATGGACAGATCATGTGGCTGGAGTGCATGCTTTCAGCTCAAGCATCATAACTGCAGATTTGTATGGCGATGGGCACCGATTAATAATTGCTGATGAGGATAGCAAACTTAAGGTGAGGGCCGGCTGGTTTGAGCAGGTCCATAAAATACGCAAGAAGCTTAACACCTGTGCAAAGCAATGCTTAGATTTGGAATGGTAAACCGAGGGAGTCGGAACTTCAGCTGCTAGACTCGCCGGTTTGCATGGCGTCCTTCTATTCGCACAAGAAAGGCAGTGTTCGACTGGCCATCGGAGCTGGGGCAGACGTCTACATTTTTGTCGGAGCAAAACCGCACTTCAAAGCAAGCATGCCCATCGAAAGCGTGGATCCCAGAGATGCAGCAGTGTGGTATGTACGCTGCAAATAACACTATACGCCTGTAACAGGCGTTAGACCAGACCAGTATGTACAACTCACTCGCGCTCTTAGTAATTCAAGCAGTCATTTGATGATGGTTTCTACGCAAGTATCATGCTCATTTTGAGCGTCCAATATCGAGTGCAGCACGTACAGCTGGGCCTCCATATTGCGTTCCTCGTTGTAGTGATGCTTCGCAGTAACGATGGTACACGACAAATCTGCATGAACTACGGCTGAAATCCATGTATCAGTGTTTCGTCATAGTAATGACTGGCAATAGTTTAACAAAAGTTGAGGAATCTTTCGATTCGTTACGTACCGTATCCGGTGAACTATCGTACAAGCAGAACTTAACCGTGCCAATCTCATACGCGACGATCTCAAAATATGCCGAGACAAAGATTATCATGTAAGTGTCCTCTACGGAAAGTTTTTGCCTTAATAAAGCTCTGTGCTCGAGGTGGTAGCTTGAATCGGGGATGCCGAAGTTGATTTATCGTACAGAGGTACAGAGGCACTTTCTCGTCTTATTCACCCCTTTTACACTTTGTCACGCTAGGAATGGTATAACTTACAGAACCAAAGCATTGAATCCTGAGTCTCAGTATGTCATGTGCTGGCTGGTGATGCCAACTTGCGATATGTAGTACCAACATGATAACACAAGAGCACCAAGAGCACCGACACGATGCTAAACTCCTGGCAAAGACTCGTAACTCATGTCGAAAAGCTGCCTTCAACAAGTGCACAAACACCAATGAAAACAGACTCTTTGATCTAGCAACAAGCAAGGCACCAGCGGGCGCCAGCAACTGAACACAGACAAGCAGACTTATATATATGTCTTTTTTCCACCTGTACGACTCATATCGCGACATATCCTACAATCATTCAAGTTTTTTTTGTACGATAATTCGCCTGTACGATAATTGACCAGATAGAGTAAGTAAGTCTGATTGTACCGAACCAGAAAATAAGCTCTAGGAATGACCGCCAGTCGCCTCCTCGTATCTACATAACTTAGATAATGGCACAGATAACTACAAGCGACTTCCCGTTCGCCTCTGCTCATGCTCGTCGCTTCTTCCGATACTCGCTGGAAACAACCTGGCACGAAAGAAAAGCACGGCCACACGAGCGGGGAAGACACTCAACAAGTTTGAGCAAACTCGCCAGAAGAAGCATACTGGAGTTTGCCCACTCAAGTGAGAGCAGCACAAGGCCTATTGTCTCGCCCTGCTCAACGTAGATTGCATGCGACAGTCTCTACCATGAGGATGTTCTCGGCCAGCGCCCAGTACTCCACTCCACTGCAGATAATCGAGCTGCTACTCGCTCCCTTGCATGGTTTGAAGATGTAACATGTGACCACATGGGCAGCAAGAGAATGCAAGGACCAAAATTTACAGGGGGCCTCTATTCAACTGGGTTTCCGACAGATACCTGAAGAACTAGTGTTATATAACCTCTTTTTGTCTTGTAGAGTAGTGCCCTTATCAATTTTACAACCTAGCCACTTGGTATAAATCCACACAGACTCCTTATTTTGCCGGGAAACAGAGTCACCACACAGAAAGTGCTCGCTGCAAGTGAATGGCTTGATGTTACAAAGTGTTTTTTGTTCTCAAATCGCTGTAGCAGCTGGTGTCCCACTGTGGCTCACAATGTAAGCTGTGCTATAATGGCAAATCACAGTATCTGCTGTCTGCCGTCACAGAACAAAATCAAGCAGTGTGGCCCTCTAGCCACAGAACTGCACAATTTCTTTGTAGCTTAGCATCATTACTACATCAACTGGGGCTCCGGAGATAAGCGGGCCTGTTGACCGATTTGTTAGAGAGTTGGCACTGTAGAGAGTGTGTCCTTGGTTTGAAACAATAGGTTCATTTTCCGACACTAGCGGGTCTATAGGAGTCTATAGGAGCTCAAGTTCAGTCCTGTGAGTGATTTTTGTTTTGTATTGGTTGAGTCAACTACAGGAACAGATTGCTCTGGTATGGTACTACCA
>JAULKQ010017936.1:0-10230 GCA_032356285.1 Smithsoniella earleae | reverse complement strand
GAAGGTGCCCCAGTGGATGGCTCTACTAGGGAACTTGCATATTGTGTGCGCAAGTGGAAACATGTGAGATTCATGGAAAAACAGATTAGTGCACCTCTAATTGAAGGCAATGCTTACATCTATCAGCACTACTTCAGGTCACTTGCAACAAGTACAGGGCATGGCTTCCAACAAGGAATGCATGTGGACTCTTATGATTGATTAGTAGAAAACTACAATTATGTCAACTGACTGTGATCTGGTATGATGCCAGAAATTGCTTGACTTGCATTAATAATCTTAGGGAGAGGGCAGGAAAACAGTGAGGGATTGTCAGACGGGAGTTATCTCTTCAAAAAGTCTACACAAAACACACCAACCATTGACATGGTGCGGGTGAGTAGTTATTCAATACACAAATATCTCTGATTCCACTTATGGTGGCCGTTAAGTCCTCACTGCTGTAAGATGACTAAAACTGAAGCATACCTTAGCAACAGCACAAAAGGACTGGACACTTGCTGCAAACAGTAAGGGAGCATCCACAATCACGAAACGGTGCTGAGAGTCAGCAAGAGCTTGTGCTAGCTTGTTCACCAGGGCATGTTCATACACAGCTGCAATGCACACATCTCATTAATATCCCGGGAGGGACATGGACTGGTGGGGACATACATTATGTTACTGTGTGCTTTAGTTGTGCCAGAAAGTCTCCATAAATGGAAAAAAAAAAATACGCTGCTTCCAACTCTCAGAAACCAATAGTTTGCCAGCGTCATGACTAGCTTCGAACATCCAGGAGAAGACATGAAAAAACAAGGACTATTCAAGAGGCACTATGTTTTATCCATCAGACTCGTTAGAAGCAAGATCCAGTATGTGAACATTTCATGGTTCTGAAGCATTTCATCACGGAGCTTGTATTGCAAAAGCATAATCTTCAGCCTTTGTCTTGTCAGATCTTGCAGCTGAGAAACTAGTCCTCTATACCATAGCAGAGTATGAGATCTCATCAGCCAACCTCTCATCCCACTCTATTCCCATTCATTGTTGAAGATATCTCGTGGCAAGTACAAGTCATGATATAACTTACATAGTTTGGGGCTTACCACTCACAGCCCCTTTCACAGCCAGGTACAGCTGAAAAAAAATATATGAATGTTACATTCATTCCTATAAGTGTCAGAAATAAAATGTTTGAAAACATGCATTCACTGGTCAGAAAAGAAGCCTAAGAGATGGGAGGTCTGTATTGCTTAAGACACTATCAGCTCAAAATATATGGAGAGAAAGTAAACAGACAATTGTGAACCGATTTGATGCCCTACCTTCCTTGGATGTATCATGTACATACTTCTCAGCAGCGGGAGCGCGAGATCCAACACATTCCTCAGTTTCGACGAAGAAGTACGGATCAATTGACAGCACTCTCGGGGCTTTGCCTCCGTTTTCGATTTCTACAGCCCTGATTTTCTGGGCAAGCCAAGATTTACCACTGCCAGGAATTCCCCGTATAATAATGACGAGCGCGCTTGGCCGTGAAGCTCTGTGGGGTGTAAACAACAGCGACGTAATGTCAACGGCCGGTGTTGCCGGGTTGACATCTATGGAAGGAATTTGTTCCTGCGTCCCATCTGAATAGCATGTGGTTGGTGGGATTGGTGGCGTATCATTAGCACTCGGTACCTGAGATGCTGCTGGAGCGCTGAAGGATGGATCGTATGGATGCTGCTGAGTCGCAGATGCACCTGACATATCGCCAGGGAGTTGCGCAGCTGACTGCATAGATGGATCCTGCTGATGAGACTGCGCATACTGCGCATAAGAAGAACGTTCGGCTACGTTTTCCTGTATACTTTGATATGGAACTTGCTGGTACTCTGAGTGATACGCTGCCGTGTGATAGCTCTGGTAGGTATGCGGCTGTCCCCAGTACTGCTGCTGATGTGGGTAACTGCCGTCAATGGAATATCCGTAACCTTGCTGGCCCGTACAACCTTGATGCCCCGAGAAACTTTGGTTAGCAATGAGTCCTTGGCTCCCTCTTAACTCACGCTGCGAAGGTAGCGGGTTTTGATGACTACCATAGTTAGGCTGGTAGTTCGCTGCTGCAGCTGGGTACGAACTATGAATCGTGTAAGCGCTCGGATCATACGCGCTTCCCTGTGCCCCTTGATGCTGGTTGTACACAGCATACCAAGAACGAGGATCTTGCTGCGTGAATGTGTTCTGCTGATTGACACCCATCTCCGGGTGATACGCAGAAGGAGCTTGGGGAGTTGCCTCCCATGGATGCTGATGGTAAAGCTGCACTTGAGAATCGTACTGTGCCTGATGGGGCTGATACATCCCTGCAATGCTCGCCATATTGTCAATTTAATGTACACCAGGAAAGGTTAATACACTCTGTCATTACAGGAATGGCATCATCTTCAACAACAGCCTCGGCATTTCTAACTTATCTTGCAGAGCTTGTCACAGACATATGATCCGAGAAGAATAAAATAACATGGATAGTCGACGTGTGGATGTTCTCAAGGGAGCTTTACCGATGAAGCTAAAACAAAATCACCCAGGGACTTGAATCAAGCATGTAGCTTACTGCCCGCGCCTCTTGCTTGTATCTCGGAAATGATACTTAGTATGAAGTTTAGTAGCTCTGTTGTGCCACTCTGGATCTGAGTGTGCCAAACACCTGCGTGCCGTAATCCCGGGGATGTGAGAAGAGCGAATACTGCTTGTGAATACAGTGAAATTACTTCTTCAAAGACTGTGCTGCTTCTAAGAGAATACTCTGGGCATGAGAAAAGGGACCACATGCGACAAGACGCCCGCTAACGATGCATGGAATAGGCGACTTTCATTTCCACGCGGGCGAATTATGGAGAAGGTAGATTTCAACACGTACATTTTAATTCCATTTCATAGGCTACAGTGAAAGCAGGACGTGACGGTGCGTACAAGGCACCCACGTGAATATCATAGTTCGTCAGTTCTACCACCTTTTTAGGCAGAGAATGGCGATAGACCATTGGCCAGTGCAAATGCTCCAAGTTTCAATCAGATGTAGAAAATTGTTCGCACTACAAGTTGCTTTGCACAGGTGCAAAGTGCTCTACAAAAGTTGATTTACATCGTTGAGACATGCCACAACACAGCATATACTATGTAGATCTTGATGGTAGCACCCGATTTCTTGTCCCCCTCTAACATGCCCTTCTGGATAATGTATGTGTACTACACGGAGCATGAAGAGCTCAGTCAGAGAACACGGTCTTGCACATAATTACTTACAACTACGGCAAATGTACAGAGTAAAACGAGTACTCCCATAATTGATATTGTTTCTCGCCAAGCCTGAGCTTCATCTTCTGGACCTCGATTTGATGCAGCATCAAAAGCAAGAAAGAATGACCAATCTAAAAATCCAGTGTAGAACGACCGCCATACAGCCATTGCCCCAAGAATCCCAGCCGCACTGACAAAAGGCTCACCTAGACCTGACGCAGCCTGTAAGGAAATCCAGACATGTTAACACTCGAAAATAAGCAACCCTCATGAAGCTAACCGGGGTTCTAGAGTGATGAGCTGTACCAGAGGGAGCGCATGTGTGAATCTGTCATCCAGCACCAAGCTCCCAGACTCTGCTGCTGTAACAATGACCAGCTGTGCAGCCATAACTGGCATGCTCGTGAGCCATGTCTTACAGGTCTTACTCAGTGCTTGCTGCATATCTGCAGCATTCCAGAATGCTACCATTGAACATCAAGTATTAGCAGATACTTGAATGAGGTTGGCTGAAGCATACTCTGAGCAGGCTCCTTGTAATCGCCGTTCAAATAGCTGCATGAGACCCATGTACCTGTAACGGTGCAACAAAATCCGGCAAACTCCAGGAATCGTAACGTATCAAAATGTAAAGGTGCCAGCCAACCAGGAAATGCTGCACTAAAAATGATTGATGTTATCTGCTTATAGGCGCAAAAACTAATTAAGATCAAAGTGTCCCCAATTATCAAGTCTCGGCCACTGCTGAGAGCCTGTGAAGCCACTATTCGTGACGAGACTACGCTGCACCTCCGACTCTTGTTTGATGTGATGCCCAGACAGCACCGATACGGATACGAGACCGTTTGAGGTACTCTATAAGCTTTTCTTTGCCTAAAAGGGGGTATGTACATTGGCTAGGAATGACCCAGCGTGTGGTTCAAACGACTCGATGCCCGCAAACAGATGTCGACAGCAACTACCTCAGACAACCTGGCTGCTGTAAGGACAAAAGGCTAGATAACGTTTATAGTTCTAGGATTGGAGGTGCACTATTCCAAGTAATGCTAGCCAATTTGCTGTGCTTTCTTCAACAATTTACCACATGTGGTCGACAATAGCGACATGCATAACAAGGTTATTGTTTTCAGTGTAATAATCTGTCAATTGAGATACAAGCAGTATCTAGCACGCATTCGACGACAAAGGCGCTTGTTAGGGCTACTACATGTTGACAAACTCTCCGTGTGAACTCTCGGTGCAGCACTGCATCAAAGATTCGCCGAATAGGTGTAAAGAAGTCCAGGAAGATGAACAGCCATACACAGTACCTTTCAACCTATCATCGAACGCAATCATTTTAACATTGCAGAACTCCCAGGTCATTCGCCATTAGTTTTGCGGCCTGGCTCAAGAGCACCCTGGAGTACAAAGTGTGGAAGGGAAGGATCGCGCAGTATAGAAGGTAAACGTGCAATGGAAGCCCGTGGAAGCCCGATCCAGGAAGCGCTGTGCCAAACTTTAGCTCTATCGAATCGCCATTACGACGTGCACTCATATACGAGATGGAGACTTCACCCGAGGCAGCAGCAGGAGCAGCTTGCATTACCACCTCATCAGGAAACCTGTGAATAACACTAAAAATCGACACCTGATCATTTTCATCGAATTCCATTGACATTATTTCTTCATCGCTGTTTGATGGATACCCAAGTGAAGATAAGAAGCCTCTTTCAAGCTGCATGGGTGGACTCCTGCAGAACACTTTAATTGCCTAGCCATTAGTTGCACACTGAATTCGTTTTGACTAGTACTACTGAACAAAATCCCCAAAGGTGAGCTACAGTAATCAAACTCATGTCGTGAACTGTTTTAAAGTGTCAATGCTCCAGTTGAGCAACGTGCCAAGATTGGTTGACGAACAATGCAAGGATCCATTGTCATCAGCGTCTTACACTCTCGCGAGAAAATTGCGAAATCGAATCTTAGTTTGATGTCGTGTTTACCTGAAGAACGACTTCATGAATGAATCCATTATTCTCGACCGGTTTGACTTCCGCAGTGAGCCAGCTGAAAATGACGTTCGATAACAGTCGCAGTACCATACACTTTGAGTCTGTGAAACGTAATCAAGTAGACTTCCGTCCGGTACTTCGCAAGATTGGACATCCCGTGAACTTACGTGAGCTGTTCCGACTGCTGCGAGACCGACACCCCCAAGCAATGCCGCAGTCTTCGCCAGCATCATTTTTATTCAAAAAGGAAGTTTCAACATGCCATGTACGTACGACATTACGCAAAAACTTGCTCAACTTCATCCAAGCATTACACTCGCATCCAAAACTAGGAGCTAGATCGGGCAGCTGATTCGAAGGAGTAATTACGAAAGACTAATAAGAGCCACAGATGGTCAGTATGTGTGATATTTCACGACAATAACACTGAGATGAAAATCCATGTGAACGCTGAATAAGTCGAACAGGAATATTCAGCGGCTGTGGCGACTAGCCCTGTCAAGCAATCGAGGGAAATTTCGGGCATTCCCGGTGCTCTTCGCATCAACCGATTCGAATAATTTGCCAAGAATGTCTGATTCGTCCGAAGTCGTCAAAAGTGCTAGAAATATTATGCCATCCACCTCTGCAAGTACCCAATCGCGCTTTCCAAAAATGCCAGCTTCGGCATGGAACTCTGTGCTGTGCAGAAGTCGGGGTTGATGCTCTAAAAGCGACTTGCATTGTCTGGGATCGTTTAATTCCTGTGCATGATAATGGTGGCACTTCCTGGAAGCTGTTTTCCGGAGCCTGGTGTTGCACACACTAACTCCAACTTCTTAGACTATTGCCACATGAATGGTGAAGCTTGGCGATCTCAGGTTGAGAATCAAAGTTGTTTTCAGCAAAACCGCCCATATGAAAGCCGGTCCCGTCCAAAGCACAGAATGCATTGCAGCGCAGCGAGATTCAATCCTTACAGACGCAGATCGCGTCTTGTTTCAAACACGTGGAGCTGTAGGAATCAAATTGTACTTCCATCACCAGTAATTGCTCCATTGAAACATGTCTCTCTAGCGCTACCTGTAGGAGCAGTGAAAGAGACACGGCATTCGTTTCACTGCTTTCAGAACCTGGGACCTTACGCCCAATCATACGGTACGAGAAATTACCTCCAACCGATACACTTCAGACATCATCCTGTACATGAGCATCAGTGTTTCAGGAGTTCTGCCCTATCGCACACATCTACTGTACCGGAAGCAACGAAAACATCCGTGTGATTCAAGCTCTAGGGCCCTGATACGATCATATTTGGACGCCTTACAGAAGTCTGGTTTATCTCCGTGCGAAGCGGAGTGTTCTAGCATTGACAATTATAGCATATTTCATCCTGCAAATCAGAGCATTGATGTTTTGTACTGCCAAGAAGACCTTGTTGGACCAGTGAAGCAGCCTTGTGCAACAAATTCAAACAACACCGAAACTCCTCGTAGTGTTCCTGAAGCCTTCACTTGCCATTCTGCGGTTCGAAGGATTGCTTGGGAACGAACTATTCGGTGTGTATCAGTAGCACATCCACACTCAGCTGCTTTGGTCAACTTCCTTTGAGGTTGACTGCTGAAAGTGTTCACAAGTTAACTCTGAGATCCTTGTGTATCCTTATTAACATGTCTTTTCTCATAATCACTTCTAACCTACTGAAGATCTGCAATGTCAGATGCATTCTGATGACATCAGAGTTAAAGGAACCAAAAAACCAATTACAAGTAAGCTAGAGCAGAATACCCGTTTTTCTGTCAAACAGTTGAATTGACAACCCTCATTTGAATGGCTTCAGAGCTTTTTTAATTTGCGCTGCTTGCTATTGGGCACATGCCTGCTATTGGAGTGATCGCAAATTGTAGATTATGAAAAAAAAAGGAGAATGTGCAACAATTGCACATATAACTGTACAAAATAAATTTTCAAGTATCAATGATCTCAAGTTGTAACGGTATGAGTAGCTTGCCATGGACATATGCCGGCCAGCAGTGTATGCTTACAAGCTTACAGGTTGAATGTTTATGTGCATAAAAACGCTGTCGCAGATCTCACATAGGTGGGAACGCATGAGGTTGGAGAATGGGCAGTCAACATCACCAGGTTGCACACAGAATGGATTCAATCCCATGGTTACACTAAGCAACTACACTGGTCTGTAGATCTACGCTTGATGCCATCATGTATGCCCGATATGCATCACACCATTCGCAGAAGCTGACACACACTTGGAGCAGCCCTGCATCCATTGCTGCTATGCCCACAATTCAGCTCCAGCCTGGATCAGGTTTTAAGTTCTGTGTCCTACGGTACCCTGCTGGGGCAGGTTTCACACAGCGCCTGCTCAACCCATGCTTCTTACCACCTCAATATGATCAACCACCAACCAACAGGCAACCCAGCCTCCTCTCATGTCAAAATGACTGTAACCCTGAACACGATACTCAGGAAGGAAAAAACAGCAAGTACTTTCACCCCTCTGATCAGGTACACGTGAGCAGAAGTCTCAACTATGACATCACAGATTCAAACAGTCCTTTGCTTGATCTGAATGAATTAGACTTAGATCGGATCAATGAAGTCCCCGAACACATCCTCTCGGGGACGAAAATAGATGATCTTGTAGTCGGTGATGAGCAAGGTGAGACACAGGAGGACATCTTGCACCACTTGAAGCATCCCTGTACCTGTTACAAAGCCTTCACGCTCACAGGCGGATTTGTCGAGTACAGATGGTGACGAACATGCTCCCCAGATGGAAATGAGGAACTTGACAGGAATGGCCAGTCTGGCAGGGCCATCTCCTCTTCATCTGGGACAAATGGACTCAGAGCTGCTCGATGGTGAAGGAGAAGTAGATACAGTGAGACATGGAACAAGGTCATGTGTTCAGGAATCTGACGCAAATCCTCCTCCTCACTTCACCATCCCTACCCATCAGTCTGTCATCATTCCCTTGAAAAGTAATGGACAGACTGTACATGCCCGTTTGGCCTCCCGGCTAGACCTCATGTATGTCCCAATCGTGTCACAGCAAACTCATCACAGCGGACGAAAGACTTGTACCCAATCAAAGAGTAATCACCTCACATCGCCAACAAGCAGTGCTGCACAGAAGATCCAGCAGCACTTGGATGTGCTCCCTGAGATGCTGTGTGAGGAGCCGGAGTCTGTGCCAACTGCCTGGCTCAATGAATGGTGTGAAAGGGCAGCATGGATTAAAGATTTGGGAAACCTAGCGCGCCAGAAGCAGCCTGATGTTCCAACAGCGGTGGCTCTACAGGAGTTGGAACCATCTGATCTACAGAGGAGCACCAAGCGAGGAAAGCGAAAGCTAGCTCTTGATACCTTGCGGCCTACCCAAACACTAGAGCACAACCATGCCCTACTCGAGCGTATAGATAATCAGCATCAAACCTCAGAAACAGGTACCTTGTCTTGCTTGCCAATATCGTGCAGGCTACAGGCCTGACATTAAGGTGCTCAAATCACTTTGTTTTGTCTGCCAGCAAGAACCTTAAAGCTTGCTTCTTGTCCAGGTAAACCTCAACTAGTGTCTCAGTGCTACACATGGAAAGGGATGCCATTTGAACACTTACCTGATGTATCTTACCCGGGCTTGTCTGAGACTGACAGACAAAGGTGTGAAGCTGCTCATATCTCTATAGTCCAATGTCTGGTTCCACATTCTTTGTGACATTTTTACTACACGTTACTCTTCTTGTGGTAGAAAGATTTGATTAATAAAATCGCCGTCATTCTGCTCTGAGAACCGAAGATGGCTTTTGCTGTGTGCTGTACTCAAAGGCCAGTTGTTAGTGGAGGAGTAATTCTCGATGAATCTCAGGTGGGAGAGAAGCTATTAGTGCTAGCACTCCGACCTTTTAGACAAACCCATTTTAGTTTTCTAGCTGCCATTTCTGACCAATTACAGTTTTTTGCAGTGCTATGTCCGACGCATGTGCAAAAGTATCTGGAGTGGTGCCTTATTACGTATTCCTGATGCACATGAATACGCATGTTAACACTTGTGCCCGTGTCACGAACTTGACAATCTGCTAGAGTTGGGCTTATTTTGTACAACAGTGCTCCAGGTTAATCATTTGACACAACTGGCAAGTTAAACAACTTGAACTAGGGGTACGTAATATGACCGGGTGTTGGATACTTTTGTGCGTACGACGGAAATAATGCTGCAAAAAGTTGTAGTGTGGAAACTCAAGCGAGCTGCTGTGCCTGTGCAGGAGGGTACATTCAGGGAGGGGACAAACAAGACAAGCTGCAACTTGGATGACTAACACTTCAACATCTGTGGTGCCAAACTGTGGGAACAACTGGAATCTGTGCTATCATTTTCCTAGGTGAGGATACCGTCTTACTCTGGAGCAAGCGGAATTTGACTTCAATAGTTCATTTATTGCTATTCCTAGTACATGAATATGCATGCATGATGTATGAATGCATCTGAAGCAAACTTCTCTCAACTGCTTTTCTTCCACTCGCACGAGACTTTGCTTGTACTTGTCAAAATACGAGGATTGGACTTGAGTTAGAAGTAAGATGCCGCATTGCGTAGCCCTCATTCACCCTGTGTTGCAACAAGTACCTGAGGCACTCTTACAATATTCTGTCCAAAGATGATTTATACCGCTCCCAATTGATACATATAAAATCCTTCAAACATTGACAGTCGGTACTGTGTAGAGAGCCAATACAGTGACTGGACTTCGGCAATCCCTACATGTCTGCACTCAATTTGAGTGCTGAATTCCTTGTGTTGGCATTTCATCATGATCTACTAGCTGATTGACAGGGTTTTGTTTATATTTTTATACTCTGTCACATCTAGTTGCTCTAAGTCACTTTCAGTTGATTGTATTCTGGGAAGTACTCATTATATTGGATGATTATCTCAGTTACAATGAAAGAAAAATACTACATTTGGTTA
>JAULKQ010017925.1:0-10233 GCA_032356285.1 Smithsoniella earleae | reverse complement strand
AGTGTTCTTATGCTAGGTTACATAAAATCGTTTGTTGCCTCGGCTAGCGGTTTATATTTGGGGTGATGCTGACGTTTCAAAGCTGGAATAAGTGTCCCAAACATGTTCCCAAGAGAGCCTAAACATTGTAACGGGAAATTACAAATTCTCTAGACTGCCGCGGGCGTTGGGAGTCCTAGACTGGCGTCAAATGCGCGAGTGAAGATGAAACGGGCCTTGATGCGGCTGGAAAGTTAAAACGGGCCGATGGCAGCCTCGAATTTCGGCATCTTTGCTTTGAAATCTAACGTGCTTGAACAGCTTATAACCTAACCTAAACCTCAGCGTGGTCTGACGTACGTACTGGATCTCCTTACAGGATCTCCGCGACGCGGGTTGCGATACATCCGTTTCTAACCGCCCCTTTTACGCCTCCTGTGCAGCAACTCGAACAGCACTCAGTCCGTGTTGGATTCCAGTGATTTTTCGCGTTGATTAGGTCGTACATATAGCGATTAGCGGTGTTAAGACATTGCATTCAACATTTTGGGGCGTTTGGACGCGAACGTAACCCGCGGACGTAAACGCGCGACGCCGCAGGTACTAGAACGTAAAATGTTAGAAAGCCTTACTTTTGGTACAAGCAGAACCTGAGATTAAATGCAGTCATGTCGCGTTTACCGTGGGGGATGTTCTAGGTGCGGAGTATGGACCGGGAAATCTCTGATTTGAATCGAGTAACTTATTTCCGAGATGTAGGTCACGCAGGAACACACAGTTGTGGGTCACCACGAGTGTACCACATTGGGGCACAGCTTCTTGGTGCGTACGTTGAAACCACAGCATGCGCCCAGGTTTCTTATCATTACAGATTTAGGTTTGCTCAAACGGCCAGGTCTGCCCGTTACCGCTCCTTCACAGTGTGCTGCAGCCACATTAAGCCACTTTCGAATCCTTCATCTGGGGCTACAGTGGGCATCTCCCAGCTCCAGGGACAGCATTGCTTCTTTTCTTATAGTTGCTTCGTAAGGCCGGTTGCTGGCAGCAAAACTTGTAGGCTGTGGCCATGATGAGTGAGTTTCGCCACGGTTTTCGTTTTCTTGGTACCGATACTCCTAGGATGCTCCACGTTTAGCAACTGAAGCTTTCTTTCGTGATACCTTGCACATAATAGTAATCTGAAAAGGAACAGTTTG
This sequence comes from Smithsoniella earleae, assembly GCA_032356285.1. Lineage (NCBI taxonomy): Eukaryota > Viridiplantae > Chlorophyta > Ulvophyceae > Smithsoniella > Smithsoniella earleae. The sequence goes on along the minus strand of JAULKQ010017925.1, from coordinate 9,058 downwards.
TGGATTGATTACCACCTTCTTCGATTCCCTGCGCTTTCACCTGGGCGCAGCAGTGTATTTAACTATGGAACAACCTGTGTAGAATGGAATCTTTCGTGCTTCTCAATTGAGACGTGTCGTGATTTTACTGTGTGGGAGTCCCGGAGTGCTCCTATTTTCCTGTCCTTACCTCGAGTGCAAATCGGAGACATCGATACTACCATGCCCGCCTGGCCCAGGATGCAGTTCGTGTGTTGAACAACTCCAAATACTACAGTAAAGTCGAAACCGATCCATTCTACAAAGCTCAAATTCAGATATTGTTGATTTTGTGGCTCCAGCCGAGCATGAGTGATGGTTTCTACGCTCTTGGCGATATACACCTAGGAAGAGGAAGCTGAAATCGGCTACAACAATCTGCAAGTTATCAATCAGTAGTAGCTGACCTATGTTTCCTAGGCATTGACAAGGCGGCGACTAGCGAGATAGAAGAATGAACGTGCTGTCCTTGCAACCGCAAAGCTTTCAGGAAGAAGACCCCGGGAGTATCCATCGATTTCACATGTCACAGGTGTTACTAGGAGGCAGAGATGAGCTAGCCCAGATAACCCAGCTCCTCCAGCGCACTGCAAACTCATCGTGTTGCCATTTGAAATACAATTGCAGACGAAGAAGAAGGCGTGAACGTTCGCTATAACTGTATGCCTCCAACTTTCCTGCTGCTTCTAGTCGGGGCCAACGTCTAAGTGCTAAACATGCACGCTAGTCGTCACGATTGATACCGTACCAGCGAACAGTGTGACGAAAGCCCAGAACTTGAACTCTTTATACCGGTTAGGAGCCCTTCTTGAGTTGCAATAGCTCATACATGTATGCAGGCCGCACAACATACGCGTAGCAGAGTTCGTTTTAGCTTAACAAAATCGACAGTTGTGCCAGTAGAACGCTAGTGTGCCAGTAAGTAGAGGCAGCAGACACGTGTATATACCAGTTCATTTACTACGCTCGGCCACTTACGAGAAAGAACTAGCGGGGGTGCTGGATATCAACTAGGAGCTCCTGGCTGAGCGATTCATGTGTGCGCTAGTTTGACACAGATGTGAAAACTGGTGTATTGGTGCGTCGGAGGTGCAACGGGTGAACGACTGGCAATCTTTTATTTCAATGCAAAGGCGACAAGACTTAGCGTAAACTGCGGATGCTGAATGTGTAGTCTACCGTGTACGATAGTAAAATGCACGCAAGTAACCGAGATTTTCCCTCAAGCACGACCAATTTGAACTAATGCGCTGGGAGCTGGCGGGTAGCAGACAACGAAAAAAGAAGCGAGGCTGGAACAAATAATGCAACTGTATCCGATACCAGAACCGGGCACACTGGCACCTCAAAATAACCGTTGTCTTGACGACTCTCTTGTACGCAGTTACTGCAGACCTCAGAATGACTGATTCGAGCATCTTTAGTTTAATAACCAGGGTGCACGTAGCATCAGCACCCCTACATAGGAACACCGCACAGCTCAGCCGGATTGGGACGAACAATCTCTGGCAAGGCGAGCCTTAACATCCAATCCGATTGGATTTTACCGGGTTTGTAAAACTGCGAAATCTCTCTACATGGACAGTAAGCGTGGTGATCTGGAGAACAGATTCAATTCCAAGTGAAGCTAGTCGGTATACGAGAATGAACGGCCGGCGAGATAACGTGGAAAAAAAGAGGCACTTCTACGGCAACGTACAAGGGGATTGCGAACTCTGGTCTCTGTCGCTGGCCACAATCCAAGATTAAACGGACAGCATGTGCCTGGACGCAGATGTCTGGGACAGCCTAACAAGAGTAGAGGAGGATCACCCTATTAGCGGTTACAGCCGCAATCTCTTGGCAAAGGAGGAACCCTCTAATTTTTCCTTGAAAAAAGCTATCGAATCAGTCAATCGGATCTGGTGGTTGCTATGGTTGTGATGGAGCACCATGGGTTCTTGCGACCAACGCCCAACTTCTTCATAAATCCGAGATCTATTGTGGACAACTATTACTCGGCACTCCCTCAGCTGCAGGGTGACCGCAGAGCTGCGTACCGCAGAAAGAAATCGTGTTTGCCGACTACTCGAGCTTGCGAACGAGTAACTATATCCATATAAATTTCTCTGAAGCTCTTGACCTCACAGCGGTCAAATTACTGCATGTCTCCGTCGAACAAAGCCTTGCCAGTCCGCTTTCTTGTGATTAGGGCAGATTGGCGGGATTGTAGTCGACAACAGTGGAGTATCATGGTTGCCGTAAGGAGGTTAAAACAGTTGACTGTGAAAGTGTCATGTGACTTTTTCCCAATCTGTGCCGAGGAAGAGAGGTAATAGAGGCGCTGCTTACGAGTCACTCATTAGCTTGACCCTCAGCCCAAACATGTAAGTTGTGTTTCATGTATGTTCTTTCCTTTTCCGTTCAGTTAAATTCTTACACTTGCGGGGTGAAAACAAGATGCATGTCTACACCCGAATACTGCGCCTACTAGTGATAAGGTGGTGCGTAGCCTTGCTTGTATCGGAAGAAACAAGTTCGCCTGTAATTCTCGATTCATTCTCCTCCACGATCGGTTTCTGAGTGTTACAAGTGGTTGCCAGAGTCAAATATCTTATCTCTTAGCGGTTTGGGTGGTTAATGTATGCATGTTTTTCATGCATGATGCACCTTTCTCGGCGTTAACTTGGGACGCTGAGGCGGGACTCCGTTCCGAGCGCACTGTGACCCTTTTAAGTATTGCTTTCGCCAAACTCGTACTTAGGCAGGAGTGGTTGGAGCTACAACTCGGTAGGACTCTGTGCCACACGGCAATGCTCCCAGAGGTCAAGGTGCATTTCAACTCTCTTCATGGCCGACTGGGTCTCTGATCAAAGCCGGACAGCAATGAATCAAGGGTTTCATTTTCCCACTACCTTCAGCAATGGGATGTCAAGATCGGAGGTCACGCTATCGCAGGCATGTCGTTTGCCCTGTATTGAGTTTTTCCAGCACCGCAATGGTAGACATGACATAGCATTGTGCGATTTAATTTAGTTTTTGTTAGAGCTAGAGGCTCTTGATATTGCTTTTATCCCAGGTTCCACCTTAAGCAGTCAACAAGCTCGTTGATTTTCACTGCAGATGCCAGCGGAAATGCACAAGTTCCCTACCACAACAGATGGTCGGATAGCTTTAGGTACGTTTTCATCGCCTTTGTGCTGTACATAGCTTTGTGCAGTTGTTTCTTTCCCGTCGTGCCCCACGGATTGTGTCACATGTTTGTAACCCGTTTGTCTGCCGCTGCAACTTTGTCGAAATTCTTCTTTCCCGAATTACATGTCACCTCTTCATGGTTTTCTTCTTCACTCGCTATTAGCTACTGCAGGAAGAGATTTCAGTTCAATGTCTCGATTACCACTCTCTCTAACAGTCGATAGGCAGACTATGAGGCGTATATCTCAACATTTTTTAACTATTGACGTCTTTGCAGACCTTTTCGAGAACCCCGTGGCAAACATTGGCTTCGACGTTGGCGATTGTTATCTTCCCACGCACTCTATGCATGAATCAGCGATGGCATCTCACCAAGGCTCGCAACTTCCTCGTAACACCCCTGCTCCCTCTCAATCATACACAGTACCTTCCCATACTCGCACAGGGTCTCAAGCTTCTTCTCCACAGCAAATCACGCGCCATCAGCACACGCTGCTCTTGTTGAGACACTGCGCCAAGTGCCCGGATTCGTCGAACTGCCCTTGGGGGAGGAAATGCCACTCTGGGAAGCAATTGTTACACCACATATCAAACTGCAGCAATCCACGCTGTACCTTCCCTAATTGTGTGTGCGCAAGAGAAGTTCTTCGGCACTACCAGAAATGTAGGGACGGGAGGTGCCCAATTTGCGCTCCAGTGCGCTCCTTTGTCGCTTCAGATCAAGGTAGCGGCACAATTCCTTTGTAGGCGTACGCATCGGTCTCTTTTCGGTTCCGGTGGCATTATATCGCGAGCAAGACTCCTGCAAGGCTTAGCTAGAGCCGGGGCAGCCGGCGGAGCGTGCGATTTAAAAAGAAATATGCAAGGCATCACCGTGGTAATGATGCTTCAAATTACATAGACTTAGCCGTCACTCCTCGTCAACAGGAGATGCTATCAACTTTCGAGGAACAGAGGGAGGTAAATATCGCAGTGCAAGGACTGCAGGAGCGTGCAATGCAGCAAGCTTCTAAGCGTTGATAGAAGATGAACTATTATGGTGTCATATACGCCGGCACTCGTGGGTGTTTACGTCCTTGGCCTAGATTCGGGCTCCTGCAACTCTGTATCGTCCGAGCAACGCCGAGCGTATCATATTCAACTTGACCAAGTGATTTCGGCAAGCAAATTGTGGAAGCGAATGTTAGAAGCTTCGTGGTTGAGCTGCGCCATTGTGCTTCAATTTCTCTTTTTCACTTCATTTTTTGCTCATCAGTGCAGTGATTCGCTCTTGAACTGTTGTTAGCATCCTACTAGCATGGATGTGCGCCTAGTGGAGGATGTTACTCGAGGTTGTCGGGACGCAGATGAAGGAGCGTGAGTACTGTGTTTAGCAACGCCAGTTTTTTCTGTTGTTGGTATAGCATGTGTTGAGGAAAGGGTTTGTTTGCTGGTGTTCCCCATTGAAGTTTTGGTCGGATAGGAAATAGTGGATGACATTACCATGAACTGCTGGGGATTAATTTTGTTATATTTACTTACAGCTGCAGGACTGAACTAATTGTGCCGCAAGCATGATAATTGTATTGTTGTCAGTTAGATGACAATAGTGTTGTAATCTAACCTCGCCATTCAAACTTTGGTTACCATTCCATCACATGAAAATCCAACATTTTCCCACCTTTTCACTGCTTTGAAATGAGTATATGGGTGCGTGCCATCTACGTAATGTATTGCAGCGCCTCAACCTCAGTTTCTCCGTCCTGAATCGAAGTTGGCTATAACATGTGCTACTCCACATGCGGCATATTCGCACTATTAATCAATCACCCTGTGTGATATGACAACTCATGTTGTGCTCTCAGCAGCGTAGTAAACATAAAAATTTCTCCTGCGCGTATTGACATTGTCAAGGATTATAGGAAAGGCTCAATCTTGGTTCCTGGCCAACCTTACACAGGTTTGCGCACTTTTCAGGGACAATGTTTACGCACTGACCAATGTTTCATGATTGTCACCAGCAAGTGGATTTCATGGAGAAATTAGTGATTTTCGCTTGTTCCCGGAGCCATGTGACTGATTCAAAACTTTGAATTGGCCGAGGTAATGCGGGCAAGCTTGATAGCGGTTGTTGACTCGCATCATACGCTACAATACGTATAAGAGTAAAACAGAATCTTAGACTGTCCGTCGTACATCGACAAACAGAATTTACATACACGTCTACACTGCAATCATCATTTGTCAGCTCGCGTGCTCCTGATAGAATGTAGTGCTTTCATCGTTTCATTCACCGAATCAGGGCTGTGTTTCAGGGACCTTTCAGGGCTCCGAACAAACAAACTCCAGGGTTTTGTGGCATCGCTAAAAGAACATTACACTTCCATACAGTGCCGAGGTGGATAATGCTGATAGTGCGCCGTTCGGTCTCCCATGTCCTCTTGAAATTGAACCTGTCGATACGCGTTGTCGGCAGTGGGTTTGCTGCCTTAGCCCTCGAGGCTTTTCATAAAATCGCATGGAGAACCCAAGTGGTCAAGATAATTGGTAAACATAGCTGAACAGTGGTATAGCAAGAGCCTGTAGCGATGATTTGGATAGTCCAGCCTTACTGTTGACACCAGAGTTTCCTTTCTACGTGCTTCAATTCCTAATAGTAAACATGCAAGGAAAAGGACTTGCCTTGTAGCAAGGACAACTTTGAATCAGAAATTGTTCAGCTTCGTACAACCGGATCATCAAGTCATCGCACATATTCCCGCATTGTGCATCGTCAATGATGCTACTATCACGCCACATCTTCTAGTGACACTACCACTGCGTACAAACTAGTGGTACATCTGCACACTTGTTGCCAGCTCTGAGACGGGTTTGAGTTATACAGGTGATTTGGCTGACATGCCTGCTGCATACATACTTGTTGCTCGTGACAGAGAACTTACGCGTCTACAGTTCAGGTGCAGCAGAAGCGTCAAGGCACAACACTTCACTCGAGAATTGAAGTCGATCAGCACAAAGTAGGTTTTTCACCGCTGGACTGGACATTCGATCTGTGCTGGAACCCCTCTGGATTCTTCTCATGATTATCCGCTACAGGTAACATAAGAACGGATACAATGCTCCCCTCGCATGGAATTATTTTGGTCGTGTTGACGACCATTGCTGTGGCTTTTTGTGGAGCTTTCGTTTGTATCGCCGAGATTCTTGCTCCCTCATCGTATTTTCAGCAAGTATATATGTGTCGTCGGTTATCCCAGGAGTCTCCCAAATCAATGTGACTGAGCTGCATAGAAAACCATCTCTATCAACTCCACGGGAGGGGTCCTACTACTTCCGTACGTCAACGTCGAAGCCTTTGAACTTGGAACACGCCAACGTGCCTATTTTTCCACTTAAAGATGCAATAGCTGCATGGAATTTCTTTTCTGTCAAAAGTAGTATCGCTAATCACTTCTGGAATCACGAGTCAATGTCGACTTCACGTTGTTTCAGCGCATGATGGGTGTGTTGAGCCTTGCATAACTGATTTTCAATTACAATGTTTGTTGAATAGAACTTTGATCAGAGGCCCTTGTCAGCTAAACCAGGGGATGTGCAATCTGGGTATGGTACCAACTAGAGACCAACTAGAGACTACGTACTCGTTTCAGCAAGGAGTGAGGTTACAGATTCTATTGTCCCTGATTATCCTGCTGTAACTGATACTGTACCTGCGCACCATGCACAGCTCTCTTGGATAAGGAGCAAAGAACATCATGTCTGGATATGTCAACACTGCAGCAGCTTCATCCAGTGATATTAAATCTTGTGAAGAACCAGTGCCACATGAATTTTTCATTTCTTTGAGGCTGCAATCACAAAAGCAGTGAAATAGTCTCCATTTGTGAGTGATGGAAATTTTGAGCACATACTACAGTGAAGAGACACAAGACTTAGCCATGCAATTTCATGGAAAGTGGATTAGAGTACCTGGTCAGCACATGGTTGACATACCTGTATAATCAAGGGTATGAGATAGGACATTGAATATGCTTGGATGCGAAGAGGATAACATCTGTGTAATGGCAGCCTGGATCATCACCAAACCAAAGGGTACAGAGAAGTTGTTCCAACAACTTGGCTGATGATGTAACATGTACCTTGGCCTGCTGGTAGGCGAGATATTTTATGTAATCCCTGTCATGTTGCTGTTTTACATTCAGTGCTATGAGCATTCTTTCTTCCGGCACTGAGCCAAGTTGAGAGTAAGAGTAGACACGAGTTGAGAGTATACATTAACCCTGTAAGTAACAGAGTCAATGTCTCAGTTACTTACATCGTACAATGTGTCACCACTGAGCCCTCACACCGGCAAGTCAAAGCCTTGAGAAATCTTGTAGCCGCGTTTGGGATCGTACACGCGTAGTACCCGAAACATAGGACAGTGAGTCAGCTAGTACTGTCAACTCCTTTCTGAAGCGGCCGAACCGCAATCCCAGCATACACGCAGTTACCTCAGCATCCTGTGCTCACGTGTGAAGTTTTGATCTGCACCAGGTGTTGACGTGTGCTGGCGAACTTGCTGTGAGGTACTGGTGAGACTCCCTGGAAGTACCCGATGAACCGCAGGGGTACGGGTGAGGCATCATAACTAGAGCCTAATCGCCGTGCAAACACGTAAAAGAAAACAAGCATTTTTCATGTTTGACATTACGCTACAGAACTATAAAGAAAATTCAGATTGCGTGGCAGAAATTGGCGTGGCCAGCGTCCAACTTGTACTCTGTGGCTGTCACGGTGAAAGACGACTTGTAAGGCAAACAATTGAAGCTCTTCCCATATTTATGTATTCAGTGTGAAAAGTCTCGTGAATGGGTGAAGGATGTGACTTGCAGGACAAGCCAAGCCACCTGAAGACTCGTTACGACGAAAGTATCCAGCCTGCTTTGCCTGCTGATTGTACAAACCATGGAAGCAATCAGTCGACATCAAGATGGGTCTGTTTTTTTAAACGTGGAAAAGGGTGATAAAAAGCAGAGTGCGAACTCAATACCAGTAGAAACCAGTTTTCGCAGAGTGTGAAAGTGCTACAACCCCTCTCACATAGGTACTGAACAATCATATCAAACAGACAGCATGGGCTGCAAACAAGACAGACGCCTTGCTGCACCGCTTGATCATGACCGCCCGTTTGAAGTAGCATGATGCTTTATTAGCTAAATGTAGTCTGATGGGACAATGCTACTTCTTACAGCACCTAAACTCCAAATGTGCATCCTCGTATCGCGTATAGCGGAGTCTTGTAGCCTTGAAGTGACCCAGCTATTCGTTCACGAATTATTGGCTGCTACGATTGCCAATGTGATAATACGAGATTATCACAGGTAGATATATGACAAAGGTGTCTGATAAGCATCGGAATACGTGAGCGAGTAAGTGTCCTCAGGCGCGGGCGCTTTTGGGCATTTGTCACAGCGAATCCCCATCCCATGTTGGTACCAATTCTCGATGGCGCGCGCTTTCGCTCTTTGTGTTAAGTTGCTATAATGTACCCCCAAAATGTGCCGTAAGTTGACTCAATCATCAAGCCAGCAGTGGGAAAAAGCTCTAGGCAATACTGTCAACTTGCATCACGATCCGCCCGAATAGCTCCGAAAACCGCCATTAACTATCAACAGCGTAACGATTACAGCAGAAATCACAAGGTTGCGTCATTTCTGACTTACGGGCCAACAGAATTCCGCGGAGCTTCCTGGCATTGTTCTAGGTCCCACCTCCAGGCAGTGAAGCAACGACACTTTCTGATTCCATGCAGCTTCATCCCAGGCGTGCGCCAAGCAGACGTGGGACGGATGCCAAAATGATATTGGTTGGTTCGTATAGGATACCGCACTCATGCAGGCAAGTA
>JAULKQ010017914.1:0-10237 GCA_032356285.1 Smithsoniella earleae | reverse complement strand
AACAGTAATCAATGATGGGCAAAACAGAGTTAACACAGAGATCAATAATACGTAATAGCCATTTCACATGTACGACACTTAATAGACATTCTGTGCAGTAATACTCTGGCAACACATCCACAACCACTTTGTCAAGAAGCAGCTGAACTCTACTTGGATTCAAAATTGACTATGCTGGCAAAGATGCAAGAAATAAATTTGCATGCACTGCACACTTGAGGTGTCAAGAATTAGAAACTGAATCCCCTGGACCATTGGGATCCAAGTCATCTGAAGACTTCATTTAATCTGGAGTAGACTGCAGTTCGGCGAACAGGGAGCCTGCGATGAAGGCATACTGGCAATTCATGACATCGAAGTAATCATGAACTCTAGAGAAGAGAACACAGAAGACGCTGATACAGAACTGAGGCAGGTAACGTATTGTGAGCACTGAATAGCTTTGAGAATTTGTGAGAGGGTTCCACCCGCCCCTGGTGGCACTGTGGTAGATAGAACAGGAGTTGAGCCTGCAAATAACCTGACAATAGTGAATCAGAGCATGGTATTTGATTACTTGTGAACATGCAATGTCCCCCAAGGTGCCAAGAGTAGACGGTGGTCTTCAAGACAAGTGATTTCTAGGGGTCGAGCACAAGGACTATGTGTAATGTCACAAAATGTGAGTGACATTACACATCTTAGCTCAAGTAGCCCATATCCATCCACCTTATTAGCATGAGTGACTACCAAGGGCCTGGAAAGAAGCCAGGCGTCAAGCTGTGGATTCGGGTTATTGATCTATGGTTATTCGGGCATCACTATGGTGGCCATATATATTTTAAATACACTTTATTCTCACTTGTGAAGAGCCCCATGTGTCTTAAAGAGTAGCCTGTGGGTCCATGGACAACCAGCTCTCTAATAAGGGAGTGCCAAGAGGATGGAAGGGTACCAATGTGTTTTGTTGACCTAGTTACTTAAGGTGCCCTTTTAGTCAAGCTTGTGAGCCTATTGGACGCTGAGTACTGAAACATTCTGGAACAATCCTTGTTCGTTTGGAGGTCATTCGAATGTTTAAATGATGTTCTGGTACGGGGTCATACCTTTCGGGTGCTACCTTGCTTGCTGTGGAGCTTGATCCTGTAGAGGCCGTAGAACTTTGTCAGTAGAGTGTGAGGGTTGCTCTGGATGTGCTCAAAGTACTGGGGCAGCATCGCTAGGAACGTGCGCATTTCATTGCGTCGCATGGTCTTGATCAGGAACCGATCATCATGGCTTATGTAGAAAAGTGCTCCTGACTTACCAGGCGAAGAGAGCTCACGTAAGGCTTGCTCACCACAGATGCTGTACATGTACTCTCCAGGATCCACCACAAACAGCGAGCGTAGCTTTCTGAAAACCATAGGGCAGTAGTCTTTCCAACGGAAGTCGCTGTTTGGATGTGGGGGAGTTTCCCCGCTTCCTTCACGAGGAAATGCAACCTTGACCTTTGCCAAGAAGTGCTCTGGCTCCAGGCCCATCTTGGATGGTGGTGTGGGTGTCATTTTTGTCACTGACCACCTGATTCCCAACTGGAGGTCAAGCATCAATTCGTACGACCTGTGCTCCGAGTTGATGATCTCTCCAACCTTATCGTTTTTCCCCATAAACGTCTGCAACTGTCGTGCCGTCATGAAGCAGTGCTGTGCCATTGTATCACAAAAAGGGGGGGCGATGATTCAAAGCTCGCACATGATGCTCCGACTCTGAGAAACGATAGTATGAGTACCTTTCGCTTAGCCATGGCTTGATTATTCTCCCCGATTAAAGACGACAGCATGTTGATGACTTCCGGGCGCTGGATGGGAGTGTTTCGAACTACCCTGCCTCTGTCGTACTCCCTGACATACATCGATTCCGCATTCAGCTTCTCGGTATTGCCGTCTGCTTTTCGTCTATCAAGGGCTGGTGCAGATATCGGCCCCTCGCCACCGTTCCCATCTCCTGATTTTGCAGATGTGCTCTGTGCACATTTATCAGCGTCCTGCAGGCTATCTTGGGAACGTCACAACGACCGATGTCTCGAAGAACCAAAGATGTGCGAGCACAGTTCAGAGATGCTTACCCCGGAATCGTTAGCGTTGTTTGAGTGGCGAGATGGACTTGCGAATAGTTTAGATGTGCGGTACAGACCCACTCCATGTTTGCGACCTCGAGACCAGAAGCCATCGAACACGGACGCATCTGCCCAAGTAAAGATCCCCTGGCCTTCCTCAAGACCGCACTTCCATTCGCCATCATATCGCTCCCCGGTTCTCCATACAAACGTCCCTTGACCATGCATCACACCGTTGGCCCACTCACCGTCATATTCATTCCGATCGACCCACATGTATCTCCCAGGGCCCCAAGCTTTCCCATTTCTCCAGAGGCCTTCGTAGCAGTCTTGGTTTGCATAAACTTTTTTCCCTAGCCCGTGCTTTCTGTTCTTCAACCACGAGCCCGCATACATTGTTCCATCCACGGCCTCGAAGGTCCCTACCCCTTGCATCATGCCATTGACCCATTCACCTTGATATGTTCCTCCTGATGGCCATCTATAGCGGCCTACCCCATGCTTTTGGCCTCGCAACCACTCTCCGCTGTACTCGCTACCATCGGACCATTTGTACACACCCTCGCCATCAGGCAGCCCATCAACCCAGCCACCCGTGTAAGAGTCTCCGTTACCGAAGTACTTGGATTCACTTCCTCGAGCCGACCCGAGGTCGGTGCTCATATCCTCTATTTGGACACAACTTTCTTCACGCCTCTGCCAGATTGCTAAGATCGATACCACTCCGCCGACGCGTCAGGAACGAGGATAAAACAACACTTCTTTTAAACTATGGACATTTTTCATGGCTGGGTGCACCCGTGTAATGGTGTGTGGGAGTCTGCAGTGCGTTGTTGCACTAACGCGCTGCTAAGGATACACCTTTCAAATACCGTCACCGCGACCCTGAAACAAAATCAAAAGTACTGAAAAATGAAATGAAGTCAAATGGTGGTGAAAACCTAGCTGTTATGGGATTGTACCGTGCACTTAATCGTCTAGCAGCATCACGTATAACAACCAATTTAATTTCAACTGTCGAAGCAGAATACTTTTCGCTGCAACTACCAAAACATTTCCAAGCTCCAACTTCTATTATAAAGCGTGTGACAATACAACAGGTTGCACTCACATTTCCTTGACGCGCGCACAATGAGTTCTAAAACGTAACACACAATTTGGAACTTGCGGCTAAAACTCGTCGAATCAGACACATTGCATGCAGTGCGCCTCATCTTTATACACTTTGCAGGAAACAAGTGTATAACAAAAACATCCTAGAGTGTATAACACAGTCTCGCGTAAATGAACAATGGCTAGGCGTCTGGGACGCATTCAACCAATACCAGTAACTTGCAACATGCTTCAGCAATCTGTCTTACATTCGAACGGTCCCACCGTTGATCCACGAATAAAACAGGTGACATTCAACATTCAATACCCACTAAAATTTACGAGGAATGGTGCAAGATATACGATTTTCATCACTACAGAACCCTACGATAGTAACCAATCACGGGGTTTTTATCTTCATTCAGGGCTTCACCACTATGTAGCTGTGTGACTCACTTCTACACATGTTCCTCAAGACTGCTTTGAAAACTCGTGATTAAGTTTGGTCATCTGTTCGATGTCTCTTAGCAACAGGTTCCATAATCTCATGCTCGCCCTTCATGTCCACGACCTGCATCTGTCTCAGGAAGTTCTCATTTACTCGTAGCACCTTGCTTACATCATTCTTTGTGAATGCGAATGTACAGTTGTCTGGATGAAACGAGAGCCAGAAAAGCTCAAAACTTTTCAACTCAACATGCACTTGTTTGTACAATTGAAACCCTTACCTTGTCATCTGCCACTGCCTCGTGACCTGGAACGTCTGAGAGAGAAACACGACGGTCGATTCCTGTGTTTATTTGCTCCTGCTCTGTCGGTATCCCTGAAATCTTGTGCCCTTCTCTAATATCTTGATCTTGATGAGAATTCAGAATTTCTGACACAGCCTGGGGAGGTAAGAAATCCGCCCCACCAGGTGCGATATCATAAGGAGAAGCCGTAACAGTGCCTGGGGTGTGTGCCAGAGCGTGGCCTTGGCCATCAGGTACAAGGTCACCTTGAAGGCTTGAGTGTGGTAAAGCAACATGTGAGCCGTCAGGCATGGCTGGATGGTGCAAGCTGTCATTCGGCGCATTGTCAAGATAAGAATGTGGTGAGGCAACTTGTGTAGAAGCTGCTTGCTGTCCAACAGAATGCATGTCGGTCGCAAGCGGGTTCTGCCAGGTTGGGGGTTGAACTGAGTTCTGCATGAGTTCCATTCGCAACTGATACAATGCAATACAGGAAATTGCTCTGGAATCAATCAACACTTTCAGAAATACTGCAATGCGACACTACACAAGCTTAAAATCAACGCTTTAGTAGAAGGTACCGTGCTATTACTCATTACTTCTCCGACAAACGAGAACAAAGCTTTTCCCCTATGTCAATGCACAGCCACCAAAGGTCATGTATGTAAAACAATAATGGAACACAGACAACACACCACAGATTCATGGTACCACTCTCTTGCTGGGTACTCCCATCCGTGAGCTCCAGGGATGCCCGCAGTAGGCAGTGCCGGAGGAGGAACCAGCATTCCGTTAGACGGAGGTGGAAGAACACTGTTATGTAGCCCATCAGGGGTTGCTACACTTGCTATTGGCACTGGTACCGCAGGGCCATGGCTTGAATAAGCAGCCTCGCCCGGGCCAGGTGGTTGCTCGTCCTTTACTGCGGACGAAGTATTCGCCACCTCGCCCCCAGATAAATGCCTTTCTTGCAGGTGTAGTGGTGTGGCTGCATTTGGAGCACGACCTTTTACATTCCCTGGGGACCGATAGTGCATAAGCACGATGTTGGGATCTCCAGCGAGTTTCCAATAGCATCGTCTCTGCACAGAAGATTTAGTCCTGACGAAAGGCTGAGCGCAAGTGTGTCAAATGAGCATAGTGTCGTGAAATCTGCACTTGCCTGTAATGTCCCATCTGCTGAGTGAGCGTAATAACAATTCAATGCCGGAATCCCGCCATCTATCTGCACAAGTGCAAACCTCGAAATATAATCAGTGCTGAACTCAAAACTTTACGCGGGATACTTGACAATACCAGTTTATGGCTAAGCTCCCTGTTGGCTACACAAACCGAATCAGCACTTGACAGTGAGAACTTGTACTTTCGTTAGAACGATAAGCTCTAGGGTTATTCATGAACGTACTTTAAGCTTTTCGTGCGTTTCTTGCACAGTCTTCCCTCCCGCTTTGCTCTTCCAAACATGGTTATCGCGACGGAAAGACTTCAATTGCGTTCTATCGAAAAGGAAAAGGCTCCCAGCTACACATCACACATCATCAAGGTATGTTTCAGGCATGTAATGCTGGAACTTCAGACGCGAACTAGTAGCAATATGACGGGAAAGCTTGCGCGGCAAGCTATGGGCAGGTTTTCAAGCAACACAAGGTCAAGCGCAGCAATTTTCTAGCTGTAGGAACTCAAAGCAAGTGAAAATCTAAGAGACAAGTGGCCGATCCGGCGCGCTCACTCTTTGAGCTACGCGCTGGACGCGCATGACACGCTTTAAACACGGTAGAGATGCGCACGTCCTGGCTGATCCGGGGGCATCAACGATATTGGTAAGCTGTATTCCCGCCAGTTAGTGAGAATGTCTAGTATATCACGCTTCGACAGCCAGTTTACTTGAGCCCTCATCAACAGCTGCCTGACATGTTCCTCCAGAACATGAGGGTCAGTTGGAGGGGCAACATATAATGCCTGTTCAAGTTCTTCTCCAGTTAAGTTACCAGCAAAGCACTTGCTTTTGGGAGCCATTTTCCACAGTCACCGAGCTTGTCAACGCTTCGTGGTCACGCGTGTTCAAGTTGTGAAATCGAGACCGTAGCTAAGCAATAGTCGAAATGAAATAATGAGGTGGTTTCACATCTGTACAGTGAACCATCCTGGGTATGTTTCTGTGTTCAGATTTTTTCCTCCCATTGTCTTTCCCATTGTTCCGCTTTACTAGTGCGATTTTTCGGGCTGAATATGTGGTATCCGAATGCCAAAAATTAGGCCGCACAAAGTCCGGATTCACCTTATGCATGCGATTTCCTAGGTTTCTTTATTTGACAACATTATTCAAATCGCGCTGGTTTTTGCCAGGAGCCGTAGAACCACGTTAATTATCCTCACCATTCTTTGTTAAGAACACTCAGGACTCTCGAACTGTAAGTCATTAAGATGTCGTTTAATTTACCCATATCACGCATACTGTACGGCATGCATATGGACTGAGATGGATGACATCAGGGCACGCAAGAACCGAGCTTTCTTTTGATTTCCCGGTGTAACCGTTAGGATGTAAATTACCTCCAGGCGGTTGAAATTACAACCGACTCTCGTCAGTTGAGCTACCTGCACTTTCATGTGGTGGGCACAAGTTCGCGTGATACTACTGAAATCCGGTTCGTAGACGTCAAAATCTTGCGTTTAAAAAGTTAGGCACCATAAGAGACACGATGAATTCTGGTCATGGGGGAACATTTGTCCTTCCAACAACAATGTCCCTCATAGCTTGTTGCACTTGCGGCGTGGCAATTCCTCCAAATCAGGCGAACATGTGCGCTAATTGCATAAGAAATCGTGTGGACATATCAGAGGGGATTCAGAAAGAGGTGACGATCGCGTACTGTAAGAGCTGTGGCAGATACTTGGTGCCGCCAAGACAATGGATCAGAGCGGAGCTTGAGAGTAAAGAACTTCTCACTTATTGCATCAAGAGAATAAAGGGTCTGCAAAAGGTCAAACTAGTCGATGCCAACTTCATTTGGACAGAACCACACAGCAAGAGGATTAAAGTCAAGCTGAGTATACAAGGAGAGGCCATGAATGGCGTCATCTTACAGCAAAATATGGTCGTAGACTATATCGTAGAATGGAATATGTGTACGGATTGCAATCGAGCGAATACGAACGTCAATTCGTGGAAGTCCGTAGTCCAGGTTTGTCTCGTTACTGGACTTGCCTTACGTCTCTTCCAAAATGGAGTCTAAACACGCGTGAAAGGCAGCATCAACGTAATTTGTAGAAAGTGCAAGCTACCTTCGATAAATTTTGAAATTGGTTTGCCCGTTTATTCTGAAAGCGCTACTGGACGGAGACGTTCACGACACGCGTGAGTGGTTACGCAACCAAACACTGAGCTTGAGTTGCCAATTTATTCTTTTCTAGTCAATTTTCCAGGCACTATAACGCTGGGCAAACCTAAATGGGGTTCATCCCCCGAGCGTAAAAGTATGCCAGTGTGCAGGTGAGGCAGCATGTCGACCATAAACGGACATTCCTCTTCCTGGAGCAACTCATATTAAAGCATAACGCTCACGACCAGTGCATCAATATCAAGGAGTGCCACGAAGGGCTCAACTTTTACTTTTCTAACAGGTCACATGCACAGAAGTTTGTGGAGTTTCTCCAGGTGCGTAGTGCAATGTCCTCATGACTGCTGGTGAGAAGTTGAAGAGGTGCATTCCTGTTTCAAACTAGTGTTAAGGAGTAGCTAGAACCGTGTGTAGCGTTTTAAGTCTAGTATCACTGTCTGAATGACTTTCATACATGGAATTGTGGCCTGCAGAATGTGGTGCCCATCAAGTTCAGACATGACAAGCAACTAGTATCTCATGACACACACACGGCTTCGTACAACTACCGCTACACATTCTCAGTTGAACTGGTTCCAATTTGCAAACAGGATCTCGTTTGCCTACCTTCAAAGTTGTCTCACAAGCATGGCCACATAGAGCCCCTTCTCCTTTGTACCAAGGTGCGCACAACCAGATTGCTTCAACCACATTTGACTCACTACTGCGTAACCGCCATGATTGCAGACAAGCTGAATTCCTCCGTGAAATCTAAATCATATGTAGAAGACTATGCATCATTCTGATCCTTGCTGAAGACCACGGATGCCCACAAACTCTGCAGCATTGTCAAAGACATTATTTAAACCTGAATCTGGACTCCAACCTGTCGTCAGTGGTTGCAAGGGAGCAGAAAATGTCAACTTTTGTGTCAGGATTTACTTCTCCTTGTTTCTCTGTTTTGATGAGGTAGAAGCGGTTTCCTTTTAGACTATATCACTGCAAGCTGTCAATTGATTCTGCAGTGAAAAATCAGAACACTCAACGCGAGTGGCTTAATAAATCTCGCTTGTTGATCCTGACATTGATGTGCAGATCAGCAATGCGGTTACTTTGATGTGTCCTTATACACTGCGCACAATTCATATTGATGCAAAGCAGTACTTCAATAACCCCTTCAGTTGCATTGCAAATAGTAGGAAACTCACGCGGTATGTTGTGCTGGATGTTGAGCCACTGGACGTCTACAATGGACCATATCAGTTGGCGGATTGCCAGGTGCGTGAAAGCCTGAAAATAGATGTGATTGAGCGTCTTCTATAATTGGCCCGAAGACGACGGATTGGTAGCTCTTTCAGGTAGCACGAGAGTCGGATTTCGGGGTCAACAACAATGTGTTTTTGTGTCGCACCCATCTAGGGCGCTTTTTAGAAGCTGGTGATACAGCGCTGGGCTTTGACTTGCTCCGGTTTGTCAATACGGATGATAACTTGGAGGACGCTGTGAATAACGGATATCAGGTTCCTGACGTTGTTTTGGTGAAGAAATGCTTTGATGAAGTCCGTGCCAGACGAAAGGCACAGCAACGCCCTCGTTCATACAAGCTCCGACGTCTTGAGAAAGAGACGGATGATGCTCATGGCCCTTCCAAACGTGGACATGTTTCAGTTGCTGAGCGAGAAAATGAGTTGGAGCAGTTCATGGATGTGCGGTTCTCATTCCTAATAAGCGAAAGTTCATTGCGAAAGATGACTGCGAACGAATGCTTTGGCCACATGCAGGATTTAGAAGAGGATGCGGATCTCCGACAACAAGTAGCTCTTTATAAGAACCGGGATGCACTCAACGTACCCCCGAGGGAAAATGTTGTAATGGACGGAGATAGTGATGGGGATGACGTGGATGAGACAGCCCTGGATATACCGCTAGATGAACTCCTGGATGACTTGGAAGGATTGCAAATTGAGGAGAATTAGTAGAGCAATATTCAGATTGAAGTGTGTTGCGATAACTTTTGAGCTTTTTGAGCTTTTTGGGTGAATTCATCGCGGAAATGTTCCCAGACGTGTAACCCGAGTAGTTCCCTGCGGCACATGCTGATAATGGTGAGGATTTTCGCCCAATCAAGTGGAGCTATCATTCTGATATCACATGCCGAACAGTATTTATTTATTAAATGTCAGAATCAAATCACATTCTCAAGTAACTTGTGTTTGGTTGCATTTGGTAGTAGCGAAGAAGATCATTTCTTACCATCTAGATGATGATAACCTGGTTTACCGATTACATGGCCGATGCTTATCAGCCCCATTACTTGGAGTATATTGTGTCACTGCAGTTGCTACTTGTTAGATCCCAGCTGCTTTAAGACCTATGAGAGAAGCAGGAGGCCAAGATCTTCGTAAGCAGTTTCGGCGTATGTGTGATCGAGTACCTCTTAAACAAGCGCTTGGTGTCTTTCATTTATTTGTTAAAAGCTCCTAGTTACTAACACATTAATCACTTATAAACATCCCAGTGTGACACTCTGGGTCAGGTTTCAGTCGACATACACAATGCATGACTGACCAGCACAATCTGTGCATCCTTGACTCCTCGTCACTTTGTGCTCAAACTCCATAGAAGAGTGGATCTAACAAGTGCCCATGCTATGTGCATCTTCATCATTGATCCTGAGACATGAGCAACGTTCTTTCTGTCGACGTTAGGTATAGCCAGTGATACACGTGTCGGGTATTGTTCGCAGGAATTGATTTCGCACGTGCAATACGACACATTGTTGCTTGCTGAACAGAGGAGCTAACTTGGGGAGAGGTTCATAATGTTGTAATCTTGGCAGTACCAAAAAGATGAACGTCAGAACAGCTACTGCAACCTGCGCATAATCACCACAAAGTAACCTATGATACATATTAGCTACTCTGGCCAGCAATCAGCTTGCGTAGTTGCTCCATGAAGACATCAAATGACACATCATCTGTGAAAATGACCGCCCCAATCTCTTGGCCATCAGTGTT
>JAULKQ010017903.1:0-10239 GCA_032356285.1 Smithsoniella earleae | reverse complement strand
AATTTCCGTCTTGTGATTAGACTAAAGCATAACGTTTCGGTTGAGTCAACTGCATGCTCGCTGGTTTGATGCCTGAATTCGCTCTAATTGCATCTGTAATTAAACGGTACTGCACCGAATGGTGGCGCACAGATGAGGGATATAGGTTTGTTCCATTTATCATTGAGACTTGCAGTAGATTAAGTAGGTCTGCTGATGACCAATTTGTTAGAGTATTAGCAGAATATGCCGGTACTAGCAGGGACATTACTAGAGCAGCGTTTGTGCGGTTTGTGTACAAAGACATTAGTGCATCGTTGATTCGAGGCAAGAGGTTTACTTTCCAATGCTGTGTCAGATCTGTGGCTAAGAATATTGAGCATGGAATCCAACAAGGAGTTGAAGTTCCTTCCTGTGAGTGACTTGTTTACGTTGAGTGAATCAACTACAATAATAGCGGTGACTTGCCTGAATGTGCTTTAATTGCATCTGTAACGTTAATTCCGCGAGAAATAACAACCTACAATAATCCACGATGAGCAAGGCTTCTGCATTTTCTGATATAGGCAACCAAGATGAACCAATTGAGCAGATTTCTTAAAAATGAATGCATTCCCTTTGGATAAACAGATGCTCAACTCTCTCGAGGCTTTGCTAGGACGGCCTTTTGCCTCACAGAGCTTGAGATCATAGCAGTATAGTGTTCTATAGCGGCTAGTTGAGTGAGTTATCTCGTAGCTGGGCGGCACAGGTAGCCAGGTGTCTCCATGGTGAATGGAACAGAGTGGATGCCCGGGATGTGCACATTCCTGAACGTCCAGACTTTGTCCTCATCTCTTGGAGTCACAGCTGAGCCTGACAATGTTGCTGCTTTTGTTGAAACATTGATGGACATTGAACTGATTTCCCCTGGCTCGTGTGGGCTGGTTAGGCATGGATGCCATGTGAGAATACCGAGATTCTCTGGTTGAAGCTAAAGCTGCACGAGCAGTGATGTGGCTCAAATTATCTACCAGGATGGCACAGGCTGCATCGTCTCCTTGGCTGTGGGAGCCACATGGATATGAAGTGACATTGCTGTCCACTTACTTCAAGTTACCAGAAAGCATCTAGACCCTCATGAATCCAGAATGAGTCTAGAGTCATGCAGAAGTCTTAATCCAAGCTAATTCACTTGATGGTTCAAAGATGGGGAACCATCTTACACATACAAGCAAGTGACATTCTCACAACTACGATGATTTGAGTGCAGGTATACTGTGTAGTTGAAGCCATTCATTTTATGGCAAGTATGTGTGGCACTTGTGTAGCTGAGTAACTACGGTGAATTAGCTTCCCAGTGAAGAGTCCTGTCTGGATCTATACCAAGTAGTTAGGCCTTCGTCATCTGGTGCAGTTGCCGTGAGCTCATCTTAAAGTTGTTGAATCACTTCAACAGCAAGTGGTGCGTCTACCTGTTCAAACGCAGGGAGTTAGCACATGCAGTATTTACAAGAAACTGATCTTCAGTTGCGGCAACAGCTGACCGGTGACTCATGGGCAAGCTGAAGGTGGGCCATGACCACCTGGCAGTGACTGAGTTGGAGGGTCAAACTCTACTAGGATGCTGTAAGTGATACTGGGAAGCCTTGGGGTTACCAGAGACCATTCTAACATCCAGCCAGGTGGCCTGATTGCCCCATGTGCGATGCACTTTGATTTTGTTGACTGTTTTGAGCAATGGAACCACGGAAAGGAGATCAATCTCTTAGACTAGGATACAAATACTGAGATGAGAACAAATTTGAACTCTACATTCATGTTTTGTGCCACTCAAAAAGAGTTGAGTTCCGTCGTTAAGTATTCGATACTGGTAGCATTAGCCACACCTCGAAATATTTCTGGGGGTGCATACTGCAGTCGAATAGATACCAAGCAGGAGCAGGAGCTTACAAGACTGTGTTTGGAGATCAAACCAATTGCAAGTATTTTGATTAGGTCCGTATCATGTAGCTGGAGAGTCTTGACATAGGCTTTTTATGTTACCCTGAGAGATTCTGAACACCTTGCACAAAACTGATGTGTGTGCATTGAAGTACTGTGTGTCGGATCAGACTCGATTTGGCGTTCCCACAGGTAGACATGTATTTAATGTGGTTTGAACAGGCTGTTTTAAAGCATCAGATTCACCACTGTATCCATGAATAGGGCTCTGAACAGGCCCTCAGACATCCGGATGCTGTTGCATGATACAGAGGGCGGAATTGTGCATTTCAAAACCAACCCACTCACTACAGAGGTTGACTAGAGCGGTTGCAGGGAATCTGTTTTGTTGTAGTTGTGCCAGAGGCACGAGAGCAGGGCATGGTGGGTTGTGGGTTCATGTGTGCAATGCTTTGCAGTGTAAATCCTTGTTTACGTGCATTTGTGCTTACAAGTGGTTGTAATAATAATAGCCTTGGATAAACTTAAATATTTCTACGTCTCCTGAATGTTTCTGTGTCCTGAGCCCATGTTTACCTCCCCCCAAACATCATCCTTGTAGTCTGTACAACTGACTTCTGGAACTTGCGAATGCTTTGCACACATATGCTGAAGTCACTGAGATATTTGTGTGCGGTTGCTGTAGAGTATGTATCTTGTGACTGGTGCCATTGCGGCTCGATTTTGTCCACATTGCAAGCCATGTGTGGTCTCATTACTCGCTTGTGATCACTATTTTGTGCTCGTTGAACACAGTCACTTGCAGGAATCTTTCCTTCGATGCTTGTGAATACTTTTGATGTCCATGCTGCTATTGGAAAGCACACAAGACCCCTTAGAATGCAGCAAGATGGCTTAGAAGACGAGTCCTTGCATTGAGAGATCACCTTGAGGAACCACTAACTCAATTGTAATGTTGCCCAAGGAGACTACAAAGTAGTTTATCACACTTCTGTGGCAAAAGTATGTCTGTGGCAATGAAGCAAGACTTGATCGTAGATTCTGGTGGCTCGTTCCTGTGGCAACGAGTACGCTGCATTATGTATAGTATCCCATGCGTATCCTTACATCCTTGGACCAGTACTGTTTGATCTCGTGGATTTAGTCCGCCAATGATTGCCTGATAGCCACAGATGTAATGCCTGAAAGAGCTTTGGTTCGGTTTTTACGCGTGACTATTGTCTTGAGCAACTTGAGAAGCAGCAGCTTGAACATTTGCCAGTAAGCACGCACAAAGCCTGCCTTGAAAAAGCAGATGAGTTCCCGATAGCGGTTACTAGTTGAAGCTGGAAGCGCACGGGTGCAGATATATCTGAAACCGTGCACGCCATATTATATTTTGCTCTGCGCGCTTATTTCAGCTCTTTCGTCTTGTTCTTACAACTTTTGCCTCCAAACTGAGCTGACTGCGAAAAGTGAAAAGCCTGTTTCCGCGCGCAAAACGCACAGTATCTCAAATAATGGCGAAGCGTTATTGCCATCAGTAATCTCAGGCTGCACTGTCGCCAAATAGTTTTCTAATACATCTGTACAGTTGATAGCTGTGCTTTCCGTATGTGATTGCAGTCGTGTGGCTGATGTTTAACTCTCTGTAATTAACAATGCCTCACCCATTGGCTGATTTCAAGTTCACAACCCTCCGCTGACTGACACCCTGCGCCAAAAAGTTCAAGCAAAAGAGAGGAAAAAGGAGTAATAGCTCATCGTGTGCTGGCACCTTATTACGTGCACTTGGCTCCGTGAGTGCGCGTGGACCTGCTAGTCGTTCTGCGCGATGTCTCCGTACAGGCTTCCTGTGAGGCTGTGCGTCGACTCCTGCGTTCAGGTATTCATTACGTCCGAAAGGAAATAAAGCTAAATTTTTTATGCTTGTACAGGTGAACCTTCACATCGACAGCGAGTTGCTTTCGCAAGCACAAGTTCAGCGATCAAGCTGCTGGGTCCCGAAGTGAATGTGTGCCACAACTTGACAAAACATGCCCGATAAGTAACTTAAGTAACTACATTATTGTAGGCCTTGGGTAAATGAGCGTTTACGTCTCGCTGCTGCATCCACGAGCTAGACTGTCGTTCACCAAACACTTCTGTAGGCGCAAATACCTAGAGAGACAAAGAGTGCCACTGAAGTAGATTAGTGCACGCTGAGCTATGTGCGCACCCGGTTCCGCAGACAGCATGCATATTGCAGAGAGGGTTTCATTCGCAAGTATGCGTTGGACGAATTCGAGTGGTTTTCGCTTGTGGATGGGATCCAGTTTGAGATAACGTAGCTCTGCGCCACCTCCACCATCATCCATTCTACTACCTTTTAAAACAACTTTTAATTTAACTTGTCACGAATACCTGCATAGAGCTGTGTTGTATTCTGCGTTACAATACACTGTGTTCCCTTCCACTTTCGAAAGTAGCGATTTGAATCCGAGTTACATCCTGCTCATTGTTAAGGCTAGTAATTTGCAAATGAGTTTTTGTAGCCGTTGTGTAGATCACAGTAGGCCTGTTATGGCGTCTCTTCCACGAGAGGGAGCAGTCTGGCGCAGATGCTTTAGAGCTTCAGTGATATCTAGTAAAGAAACCGGTAGTTGGGGACCAAAATCGAAACGTAGAAGCATTATTTTTCACTCACATCAGGAAACGTCCATACAAACGCTTGCTGGAGTTGACTCGGATGAAACGAGCGCTCCGGTCATCAACCCCGTGTTGCAAAAGGCTGTTGATTTCGTAAGTGGCGAATTGCCGCAAATTTTCCGTACTGGGGTACGTAACTAATAGCCTTGAGTGCTCCAAACCTACTCCTTACGCTTAGACCGTTTTTGCTGCGAAGACGTGGATTCACTTAAAACCACTCAGTGTGTAACGCAGAGAGTTACTGAGGAAGCATACTCGACTGATGTAATTTTTCAAGATCCCATAACTCGCATTCAAGGCAGAGAGTATTATAAGAATCTTATTCTTATACTCTGGGGATTCTTTGACGCGAAGCTGGACATTATTGAGGTGGCGGTAACAGGACCTGACACTGTGACAGCGCGATGGACCATTGATGGCCCCATTCGCTTTCCTATTTTTCCTTGGAAACCGCAAGTTGACTTCACAGGCACATCTGAGTACAAGATTGATCTGAACACTGGACTTGTTCTACAGCATGTAGACACTTGGGATGGTATCACGGACAATTCGCCCGGTTCATTAGAAGGCATATGGTACACTGCAAAGCCATTCTTGCTGGTACGTTTCTTGAACACTGTAATTCTATCTTCCAGTACTTTGTTCCGTATGTGTATAATTCTTTTTGACAGCACACATGCATTGCGCGGGGTCGGGTGCACAGCGAGAGACGTCCCGAGGTACTTGTTTCCGTACTTGTGTTATCAGGAATCTCCGAAAACGACCGCGCCTGGACATGTATCATTGCCCACGAGATTTGTTCTGATGCTTTCTTGGCGTTATTGTTGTACACCAGTGATGATTCTGTTCGATCACTTTCTATCTTTGTTGGAAGGCAACAAGTTAGTAAGTCAGCTTAGCAAGTAGTTTTGGTCGCGATGATTGCATGTATAACCCTATTCAATGAATGGGTTAACGCATGGGTCAAAGACATTTCTCATGGACGTTGAAAACCCGCCCAATCGTCATGACCGGTTGCTTGTGTACCTTGGGCTTATTATCTGCTCACGTAAAGCACTAATATGTTCCTTACGTGTGGCTGGTTGACTAGTGACGTTGTCCCTACTGCTCTTCCTTTTCCACGGATTTTCGCTGCTTTTACAGCTTTTGGCTGGGCTTCGCGAGCCATCCACAGCCTGTTGAAATATCAGCGTATTACAAGGGATTAAACGTAAGTTAATATCATAACCATGTTCGAGCAAGCTAGTGCACCTCCTGTAGGTCCTTTTCCCCCTGCCTGGGCTCCAGTACCGGCAACAGTGTTTATAAGCAGCAGTGCGCTGCTGTTGGACTGGCCAAAAACAGGCATCAGTTATGAACAAGAAAAAATAATCGCTGTATTGAATAAATGTTTCGAAGAATTTTGTCTATCACTCAAGAAAGTGCCCTTGTACAGTTGAGAGAACGTCCTCCGAATTCTCAGCTGCTTAGTGCCCTTTCATATAGGGATACACGGATATTGTGCCGGATCCGTAGGTTTGTGAATGACTGTTCAGATCAACAGGCCCCAAGCTCACCAGTGCAAATTCCCAAGAAACTATGCAACTTTCCGTGGAGATCCCGAGCTGTGGTACATCAGTAGTCTCTTCTACGGAAATTTTAGCAAGACTCTTGAACGCCCACTCCCAAAATACTTCTCTTGTTAGATTTCAAAGTGCGACTGGCAATGCTGCGTCACCTCATCTGATCTATTAGATACTGTTTCATCAGGTACATTCAAATGGGTACCTTTCAAGAAGATCCCGTATCTGATATCTGATTAACTGCCTTTGCAAATGCAGCGAGCAGCAACTTGCAAAAACACACATGTTTCTTGTTATTAATCTACAGAAGAAAACTGTCGTGGGATTGGATGCGAGTTCGTTCCTTCGCACCACTATTTGTACACTCACGACCTTTCGCACGTGCAGCCTGTATTTACACCAAGTCTGGAGTCACCGGATTATGTGCTCTTGTTGAAAGGGCCAGTATTCGAAATTCGGCAGTACAAGCCTTATGTTGTAGCTGAGGCACCTATGGCCGTTGGATCCGGGCCAGCGTCTTCCTCCGGATTCACAAAGTTGACTAACTACATCTTCGGTCAGAATTCGGCGTCCGAGAAGATGTTGATGACTACACCAGTGCTCACAGTACCGGCAACTAACTCAAATAGCGCTCCGAGGATGCAATTTGTTATGGAAAAGCGATTCGAGGAACCTAACATGCTTCCTTCTCCGAGAGACGACTCCGAAGTATCTACAAAGATGGATATGGGAGGTATTCGAGCTGTTGCAACATTCTCAGGACTTCCACTTGATACTGAGGTGCGTTCATCTTCCCCGATGCAGGGTATTGTCTTCTGCAGCCGATATGGCAGTGCACTGCAGTGAAGAAAAACTGTATCAGGGACAGATGATCTATGCAACAACGAGTGTTTTCACGTAAAAATGAACGACGCGCGTTGTGAAAACCTGACTGGGCTAAACAAATATCATATATCTTGAACACTCTTCATGGAGGTGTCAATAGGAGCGTTTAAGTGGACACAAGAGACCCGTTTCTGATTTCGAGTTTTCAGCACGAGGGGTTGCTGCAACAGGTTTAACGCACAATCAATCTGCCTTTCACGTATCAACAGCACTAGTCAATTGCATCATCTAATACATTGGTATCTTGGTTGCACTGGGAAGCTCCACAATTGATGTCCTGCTGCAAAATACGAGTTCAAGCGGCTATCATTGCAAGGACACACATATCTGTGCATATCTGAGCCAAGTCCATCCAATAAATTATACCCGGAACAAATTTTCGATTCTGAGTGCTCGCATTGTTTTTTGGACTTGTATTATTCAAATTTGTTGCACAATGTGTACAGTTGGCCCGGGTTTGGGCACACTTTGGCTACCTTACTGTTGTTCAGCCATGCGTGCTTCCTTCTCTGCACGCAGTCCATTTTGAAGCGAGGAAGTGTTAATTGTACTCATTGTAATTACTAGGGGCCTTAAAACCGCATTTTTTGTTGCCTTGTTCGCTTTGAACTGACGCTGGCGCTGTTGCACTGAACCACGACCTGCGCATCGAAACAGACAGCCAAAGTATCAGTGATGTAGGCATCGTTGATAAGAAATATAACCTGCTTTATTGGTTACGGTCTTCTAACGCGAGGAGATACATACGCCTGGCCTTGGCAAGGTGTGAGTCACGCCGTCCTCGTTAACTACAGCCCCATGTTCAGTTATCTACTGCTGTATATACTGTTGAAGAAGCTATCTACGTACGTGTCTGATACCTTTTTTTGCTTCCTATTCAGCGCGAATCAGTCATTCACCTCTTTCTTAAGCCCCATCTCCCGCAAGAGCTTATGGAAGTCCAATCAGTTCGTCCTAGATTAACCTCATCGCCTATTTGGGAAATAACACTTGCTGGGAAATTTTTTTTTTCTTTTGGATATGAAGTAATAGCGTGCTCACGAATGGGGTTGCTACCACAGAACCAATTTTGGCCATCCTCGATATCCAAGCTGTCAGAGCTGAATTTTAGTTGAAGCTCAGCCACGACTCCGGACATGGACTAGTTAGGTAAACTTCAGCTTAAAACAAAGTAGCGCCTTTGCATACGACGCTTCCCAGATCTGTGTGCAACACACTGTTCGGCTCACACGAATATCGTCCGAACAGAACCCACGGCCGCCCCCCTGCTTCCACGCCAACTTGAGGTACTACTTGATAAGTCAATGTGATACACAGTATAAAAGAACTTACCACCTGCTGTACATGCCACTGTATCTTGGACCCGCGACTGGGCTCCAGTATCGACACGCCATGACAAAAGCAGCAGTGTGCTGCTGTTTACCTGTTATCTTGGCAAAGCTCATGACTAACCACTAAAAGACACACCGTAGATGCTCTCTGAACAGTTATATTTAGTATTGATCCACTTAACAGTTTGATCCTCCCGTTGAATGACGCACGAAAATTGGAATGCATGGAAAGATCCATCTTACACCGAGTATTATACATGGATCCGCACAGCATCAAGGAGTGAAAAAGAAAACATGTGATGAAGTTTCATCATTCAGTGAAGTAGTTTCATGAATACGACAGAATTCGCGCTGATCCTGGTTTGATATTCGTGGGCTTGTTGCACCCCCTCTGTTGTATAGATCCTCATTCCCCGACAAGAGAGATTGTAAATCGAGCGGCTTTTACAGCCGGCGCCGCCGCAACCCTTCTCCATTTTGTATAGCTTACATGCAACTTTCCCAGGCTCCTTTCCACAATGAGAGCTGTGAAACACAATCGACAGTTATTCAACTGTGAGCCAGTGGCACTCAAAGTAGGCTCGACCTCACTGTCTCCGTCTCACCTTTTCGCTGTCATTGGCCAAGGCTGCTGAAAATGGCATTGCTGCGTGCGAGGTAGTAGCTATCCGGGGATACTCGATGCACCAAGGACTTCTAACTCGTCGTACGCGCATCAACGTAATGTTTGAGGCAAAATCTTGAATAACTAATATAATGCTCATGCTCAGTTTCGTATCATTGTGGGGTTGCTTGGGGCGATGCAATGGGCGTTCAACGCTCACGTATCACGATATCATCTGGTCATCAACACGCCCTCTTGTATACCTGAACAGGCGCGATCATCACCTTAAAACCAGTATTGCTTACACGCTACGGTGTTTCTATGACATAGCACATGTCGAAACGGGTGCAGTCTGTGTCAAGCGAACTCTTTACGCCTGTTTGAGTGTACAGGTCCGACGAAGGTTGCGCCGGTTACAACGAGTGCAACCTGACTCGGACGAGACCCACGGCGAAATCGTCCGCATTTGGATCAGCTCCGGGCTCAACAGATTCTGCCTTCACACATTCACATCACAACGTCCTAATTTATATATCAATGCCAACAAACGCTCTAATACTTTGACTAGCGCGTTTTCCATGATAGCATCCGGAGTGCGTCGTAATGGGGTGTGCGTCGGAGAGACCCGCGCCCGGGATAAGAATTTGCGGCAAACATATCTCGCACACTCCAGGAGAGATCTCTCCAGGACAGCTCAAGTTGATCACATTTCTACAATAATATGGGCCCATTACTCTCCCTTGATCAGATTCCAAGAACATTCTAGGGCTTGTCGCCCGGGCTTCTGTTTTACGTATCGCTTATCGCACTTTGAGCTCGGGAGACGGGAAACAAGGAGAACACGCCTAGACACGAAGGACAACGTTTTGAACAGATGTGTCCGAAAGATTGTCATTGATTTAGCTAGGTTTGATCTGGTCTTGAGGACGAACTACATTCTTTTTGCTCGCTCTTGTGTGTTGATCACATTTGTAGATTCGCAAGGCAGTGCCTTACCTCGAGTTAAAAGCCAAATAGTTTGCATACATGATATTTGTTTTTAATTGGATTTTTCCATTCGAACAAACTTCGGCGCGTCTTGCAAAGGTGGGTTAGATTAACGAGAAGATCAATAGCCGAACAATGACACCCACTAAAAGTCTAAAGTTTCAGCTGAACATGGATTGCGGATTCTCGGAGCGCAACCACGATCCCAATGTATTACATGACGCAAGTTGTGAGCGTTGTTGGTACGTGTGACACGATCCATTGTGTGTGAAACCTGTTGCAGCAACCCCTCAGGCTCAAA
>JAULKQ010017881.1:0-10239 GCA_032356285.1 Smithsoniella earleae | reverse complement strand
CACTATATAACCGACACAGTAAGATCTCAGACAATTAAATCCGAAAGGGTTTGGCGCTTTTCCAACATGGTATCGTAAGACAACGGCGTCGTGCATCCATGTCACAACCAACGCATTGTATACCAACAAAATGAGCTTGCAATTGCATATTCCTAGCTGAAAGGATGCTGTTAGGGAGCTGAAACTCTTCGGGATTGACTTCAAAAATTGTCTCTAGAATGGTATTCTACATTGAACGTACGCACATGGCCGGTCCTTTTTAACGGGCGCCGATTCGTCTCCTGTCGCACACCTCCCCGCAGCCAGGGGGCGCTGCCCAGTCTGGCTAGGGCATACAGTGCCCATCGTTCTCGTATGCCAGAGGCCGTGCCATCTCTATCACATGCATCTATACAGGAAACTGTACGTATTCATCGTATCATCCGCAGCACGCCGGGAAGCACTCGTCTCGTTTCAGTCTCCGCGCACTCCATGCTATACAACGCTGCAATTGCAAGTACTACCACTGAAAAGGATTGCAGAACTCCAAAGAATAAATATGACGTTATCTGTATTGATAAAGTTGTAAGCCCTACATTGTTATTCCCCTTGGTGCCATTATCGTCTGCGTGCACATCGCATACTCCCGGGTACAAGGCGCTGGGGGACTCGACTTGGCGTGGCCAGGGTCCGTCGGGGCATGTGCCGTGTGCCTTACCGAATGCATGACATCCCCCGATCTTGTCCAAATTGGTGTTGTCGGGCCAAATGTATTCTGGTGCAAAACGAATGCGCCCTCCGTCGCAGCCGCCGCGCCCGTCGCTCTGCCTGTAGGATCCAAAGTCCGCGGGCCACCAGTCTTGCGACTTGTGCATCAGCTCGCGCAACTCTGACCGGATCGCGTCATATTCGCACTTCTTCAACAGCTCGCCTCCTGTGCAGTGAGCCTCGGACATGCCGGGCTCGTCCACCTGCTCTAAGTACGAGCCTGCATTTTTCGACTCACGCGCAGCGCCGCCATCGGCGAGGTCATCCATGGCCGCCATAAGGCAGCTAACTTGGGCGGTCGCCGCGATAGCCGCCAATGCAACAACTGTGCACAACTCGAGCACAAGTTACATCCTATCACAATCCAGAAGTACAACAATATCAGCAAACATCTTTCGTGGACACATTTGTCTTGCAGTCAGCGAAGATCCTGACGCATGAAATCCGGATCTTGGGATTGGATCCCAGCTAACTAACAATGCGTCGTTGTTTTGAACCTGAGCGACCTTGGGATCTCGAAAATTTCGTACCAACAAGTCAACTCAACGCACGCACATTTGGCATTGCAAACAATTTAACAGATACTCAATCATGTATGGTGGACAATGCGTAGCACACGTGCTGATATCGGGCTACGGCCAGCGACCTACAATTGTGTTGACCTCCGAGACAAGTACCGCTGGCTGCAGTAGAGCACGCTTATTAGAAATAGGAAGTAGTCCACCATTCAAGTCGTACACTAGGTGGAAGTGACGTAGTTTAGACGAACAGTGAGGCTGCACTGCTGCCTGCTCGGCCAACAAAGTCATACGTAGAAGTGACACGCAGACGGAATAGCTTGCAAGAGCAAAAGAAGAACTAAATATGTGAGCATGCAAGTTCCATTACTCTTATATCAAGTGCGTGATAAGCTAGGAGCAGTCGAGAGACTAGAGTGCATTTGGGAAGTCAAAGGTAGGGACCCTGGGCGAGTGTACTCGGCTGCGAAGCTCACAAAGCAAGGCTTGAAGCAGAATACAGTTCTAAGAGTGCATCTGTACTGTCAAATCGGAGCAAGCTGCGTGTGTACGTAGAGGGGCTATTCCGAGTCCAGACGGCTGTGCGCACCGAGAATGGTTGCCATCTTTCCCAGCATCTCCTCGTTCTTGAATGCCAAAGCTTGGCAGTCAAAAGACGTCCAAGGGCTCTAGAGCTGCAAGTGTTCACCTCGAGAGCCTGGGCAGCAACTGCATGAGAGTCTCGAAAAGGTACACTGGAGAGTTCGCTGCTCTACAGCTCGCAGGGAGAGTGGCATCCAGACCCAAGGCTTGATCACTGTAGACTACGGCTTGGTTTTATACCGTTGGTCGCCCTTTGGTCGGCACAGCTTTACTCGTCCCCGCAGCTCGCCTGGAACTCGGTCATGCATACAAGTGGAGCATGCATACTTGACTCCGCAAGTTTGCAGAATTATTAAGTATACTGTACTCTCTTTGTTCTACTGCAGTACTTCTAGCTCATACGGGTTGCTGCTGGTATGTAAGCTGCTGGTGCCCTCGTTGGCGTGAATCTATCTGCCAGGATACTATTTCGAGGTACGAAGATATGAGATGGATTGTATCTCCGGTGTCGTGCCACCCCCACCACAGCTCATGTAACAACGCTCGTAACGCTGATTACCGCTGGCTGTATAGATGTGCCTCAGTAGAGTTCGTATCGCATGTGTTGTCGTCAAGCATTGACCTGAATGGTGCGCCGTATGTAGCTTAGGGCCAAAATTTGGTTGTTGCGACTCTCGGTGCCGAGGTGGCGCGACGTTTTTACAACTGAAAACGCACTGGGAATATTCCGGCCTGTTTTGGTTGGCAGCCGGCCGCTGATAACCGGCTGTGTGGTGCAGTGTTACTCGCGTTGTTTGGTTGCGATGGCTGCGTGGCTTCCGGTGCAATGCGCGCCCGAAAGTGCGGGCTCTGTGCCTGTGTACAAGCCTCACAAAGACGCGCTTGCATGGGAACGGGTGCTTCGAGGAATCAGGCAGTGTCTGCTGTCGCAATCAGGAGCGTGCGAACAAAGGAAATGCGTAAGCATGCAGTTATAATCCGTGATATACGGCGTGACAACGCAAGGCTCATGTGCGCCTCAAGACTGCCCGAAGACTTACACTCTGTCGTTTGTTGGAAACCTTGCAGATTTCATTTGTACAGAGAATGCTGGCGCGGCAACTGTACGTAAGTATGCTATCGAAGTTCGATGTTGGAAGGTGATATGCACAGTCTGAACCCGATGATGGAAAGCAATCTGTTCAGGGTCAAAAGCATGGAGGTAATATACAGACAGAGCTACCCTGAATACCTGCGCAAAGATGGCTGTACATATTCGAACGAAAGCGCATTCTCACAGTTACAGAAGCAGCGTCATGCAGGGATGATTCTTCCTCATCTCGATGGAACACGTACGGTCCAATGGAATTCAAGAGCTTTAATTTTTTGTTTTCCAGTGCACAGAGAGCACTGTTTACTCACTCTGAATGAACTCTACGTTAAATCTCTATAAATAGACTTGAGGTGGGTACAAGCGCTCATATGGTAAAGGTGATATGTACAAGTGGGAGGACTTAGAGCCACCCATCGTGCGAACGTGCACAAAGTTCACAGAATGGCAACAGTGATAAAATTGAATTCCTATACGGTATCCTGCTTGTTATGCTCTGTGTTTGCTGATGATAGTTGTCCGTGGCATCGCGTTGGAAGCAGGCTCTGTATCAAAGTGCACATGATGCTTACACTTTCACGAGAAGAAACAAGGGCAAAGAATAAATGAGCTCGTTAAAGAGTCTGGACTACTGGGGTTGTTCCAAATTGCATTGCCTAGCATACTTCACCGCTGTGTGCCCCCGTCACATTGGCCAGCCTGACTGCTTCTCGCGAGTCAACACTCTTAGGTTTTGCACCGAAAAATCCAATAATCTTGCTAAGGGCTTCTTCAGCTTGTTGCATAGTTATCCCTGGCTCTTCATCAAGACATTGCTCAGCATCCTGAATGAGATTCTGCTCTGGTTCCGGTTGACAGACTTCGATTATCTCGGCGTCGGTGAGTTTAACATACACGCCTTGTTTTTCTTCATTCTCTTGTACCTCTACCTAACTTCTAACTTCTGCGATGGGTAAAAGTTGCATTGTAGCACAATGTGAAGGTGGCAAAATGCGGGACAGAACTAGGTCACTTGGACATCGAACTCTCCAGCTTGTGCCTTAGTCTCTATGACAAGGTCAAAACCGGAGCATTCATGCGTCACGTACGTCTCATATGTGCATGAGGCATGAATTCTGCGAATCCGAGCGGGCACAAAAACTAAATATTGAGTTTTCGATTATTGGGTTAAGACTGTAACAACCATGTGCCACTACATATGCGACGATAGAAGATCAATTATCAATTAAAAGCGAAAGGATTTGGCGCTTTACCGTCATTCAAAAAGCCCTAAACTTTTTCACCTTGCCTGTGTTTACGATGTTCGCGGTACAGGCGACAAGGGTAGAGCGTTGGAGGGTCGAAACCGAAAAGGGTTTCAGTTTCACATTTGAACAAGATTTTGCGACCCGCTTGTCAAGCTCCGTTTGCCACTCACGCACTTCGGGCGCCATACGGCCGTGGGCTGTTCTGCACAGTGCATGAGCCGCGCGCGTGAACTATGCATTGCTTTGCTGGCTAGGAACCATCTCGCTCAAATACGCTGATTACCGCTTTTTCCTACTTGTTATTTTCATACTTGTTCCCAGCAAGACACTTAAAAATAAACTACAGCGCACGCGGAAACAAGCTTCAGCATGGTCGCGCATTAGCGCCATCTCGGTGCAAGACGCAGAGGCCTTGGAAATCCAGGATCCTGCGTCATATGCTTGTGATTTTATCTACAACTTTCTTGACTGGACTCGTAGAACTGATGGATGCGGGAGTGCCTGTATGTTGGATGGCATCCCAGCAGCGCGCGAGTTAGATTTCATGGCTTCGGAGGAACAGCGCGCTGGGCCGAATGCGTCACTGTGGAAAGACAAAGTTCAACAGCCTGCTAAACACAGATCTCCAGGGGACATGACCTGGATTTAAGGATATTCATAGTCGCGTGCTTGATGTTCCCCTCTTCTAAGCATCCCAAATTCCGGATTCTGAAAGCGCGACGATGCAGGGCTTACAACTTCATCAAGAGAGATAAAGCCACGCTTATTCATTGCACTCTCTCATCCAACGTACCCATCCTGTAGCCAATCAGGCTGTAGTCAACCAGACCCTCGTACGTTTTGGGATGACGGGGAGCTATCCGGATAGGTATCCGATACATGACTGTTCCGACATGTGAGACGCAATCGTCTGTTCCGAGGCGTATCTGGATAGCGGATGGTCGTCTTGTGAGTCACTGGTGCCATCCGGTAGAGCTTTTTCGATCAGATAAGTATCTGGATACGGATATCTAGATAATCTGAGTTTAGCTAAGTGTGGCAGTGATTGTTCCGGCTGTGCGGCACCGGGGGTGACCCCATGCTTCCCCGCGGCCACGTGGAAGCTTCCAATCGAAGCAACCACCATGGAGGGTTCTGTGCATAAGCTCATCCAACAGGACTGGATGCTTCTACCATCCGATGACTGCGCGTTGATCAAGAGTTGAAAGGTGATTGCGATGTGAGCCGGCTTTCTTGTGCGCGGGGCTGTAAGGACTGTATCAGCAGTAGTACACGACAAGGTAGATCAGAACTTGGTGCCCTCTGTACACATGCCAAGCCTTATTTACTCTAGGTTGTCTGCAAGTGCACAATTCAACTTCTATCATTCTGATTTCATCTCCTCAATCACAGAATAACCACACAAGTCATGCGTAACTCAGTGTGACTTCCCTGTCACATGCACATACAGATCTGGCTTACTCGATTTCAAAACACTGTCTTCATGGGCATTGCATTACTCAGCATGCTACCCCAACAGTGTTGTCGGTTTTGCTAGAGCGCGATTGTTCGCGGGTTGTGTTGGCCAGTAGAGGAGGTGGACATGACGAGATAGGGGAGGAGGCTGAACGTGCTTGGCTTGTTAAAACAGGAGATTTGATCACAAGTCGAATCACTGAGTACA
Organism: Smithsoniella earleae; assembly: GCA_032356285.1. Classification (NCBI taxonomy): domain Eukaryota; kingdom Viridiplantae; phylum Chlorophyta; class Ulvophyceae; genus Smithsoniella; species Smithsoniella earleae. The sequence goes on along the minus strand of JAULKQ010017881.1, from coordinate 4,392 downwards.
AGTCACCAACAATCGAGCCTGATGTCGAGTACAGGAGCTCGCATAATTGACACACTTGTTTCTTTACTGCACGTACTCATTATCCGATCTTTCGTTATCCCCGTTCAACTCTAAGATGGACAGATCGAAGACTGAGCACACAGGTCAGTGGAACCGTAACATGGATAGATGGAAGATTAAGCACACAGGTCAGTGAGCAGAAGGTAGAAAAGCCACCGCATGGAAGCTCATGAGGGAATGATGTTGCTGCAACCTCACGTTTACCAGTTGCAATGCCTCAGCAGTGCTGAAAGGAAGAATAGAAAAAAAAAAAGAATAGAATCACTGTTGGAAAAGCGCCAAATCCTTTCGGATTCAATTGTCTGAGATCTTACTGTGTCGGTTATATGGTGTACTCTTGAGTGACCTTGCACGCACCCTCAACAATCATCTGTATTAATCGTGTTATACTTTGATTGAATATGTTGAATGCATTTGCAAACTCTGGTTATCATGCATGACTCTACATTGAATCAGATAATGGAATAACAGGTGTAACACAAGGTGTAACAAACTGCAGGAAGTAACTGAGATGGAGCAGGAGTTGACAACTAGGTCAACTGTCATCTTCCACCCCCACACCTGAACGGTGATGACTACGAGACCTGATAGAAGCAGGTGATAACTTTGGTCTTGTGCTTTTTCGCACTAAGCTTGTCTTCCACACCTTCCGTTAGCAACATTTTTCAGAAACTCACATGCACACACGAGGTAACAGGCTAACGCACATTAGCACAGTCAACAGAATCGTTGCATGGATGTACATCCAATCCTATCCAATCATCCACCAGGATGTACACATCAGATTGAAAAGCAGCCATGGAGAGGGCGACTGTGAGATAGACAACCCTGAAGCAAGAAGTCTATCTGATCACACATGGATAGTGATTTTGACGTGCACATCCCCACCCCCTTTCTTGTCATCAATTCCTCGGTAGCTGTAGGGTATGATAGCACATGGGAGAAGCCTTGAAACACTAAGGATGCGACCCAGAAAGCCGCTTGCTTGCCTCTTGCTGATGCTCTTGAGACTGCTCCCCTGTGCACCAGCTCAGCTAAACGAACACCTTGTGTCAATGTGCCTGCAGTAGCATGTTGGGCATGATTGAAGTTTACCATTGTCACACGCTAATGAAATGGTTGCATGAAGTTTGGAGGATTGAATGTTGTTCATGTGGAAGGTGTTACATGGGTTGTTCACATGTCACTAGGAAGCATAGGTTTGCATTAAGCGGACTGCGTTAGGCATATGTGGATAATTGAAAAGACTTGAGGAGCATCTGAGGAGCTCTCCTGGGAAGGTCTGTCCGTGTGTGAAGTTTGATATTGGTTTGATTCAGACTGGCGTGTCCAGGCGTGCCTGGAGTATAAATAGTCTGTGATCGGGTCAGTGCAGCAGTACAGTGTTTCATTACATTCACACTGCATTGCTGAGGTAAAGTCCTAGTCAATGACGTACCGAAGAGTGATACCTACCGTGTGAGTAGCGGTGATAAGGGTGGCTGAATGGTGCAGGATTATATTATATTATATTACTCTGCTGATTCTTTGTGTGGGTTCTCACCTGTATTCCGTGGTTCTCTACACAGCAGCAGTTGTGTCGCAAATTACTACCTTCCAATGCACTTGAATGCATCATGCATGACATGCAAGGGTATTGCAATGGACATTGGAGATCCTGATATGTGGATAACGAAATGTTGTGGCGGCGCATCCTGTAACTCTTTCAGTGCACAAGAGATAGATGTGCTCAGATAGATAACTGTACACACATCATGATAGTTACGATCGTTTGAGTACTGGACTACAGATTGTGGGTAATCAGCTTAATTTTTGGACTGTCTCTCTCTCTCTCTCTCTCTATAGTCGCAACGCAGACGCCGCCTGAGCACACGGAGAAGCTGTTCGCGGAGACCACAAGGGGCCCGGGACGACACGCAGCACAGGAGCAAGCAACTCCCCCGATGCATGCATCCACGGGTACCATGCATGTACTTCCTCGTACACGTGTACATCACCCCTCTGTCTTTGGGCAACTGTTTTTCGCTCAGGAGTTAGACTTGATGCAGTGGAGGGATCCAGAACGCTCGCCGCGGACAGTCGCGGGGAGCATTCGATTCTCTAGTGCATGATAATACGAGATTATCACAGGTAGATTTATGACAAAAGCTGCGCAATTTAATTTTGAAGTTCTATGGCATCCCAATCTTCCGACGCCTGGACAATCTTACATGTGCCGTTCGAAAGTGTGGACATCAATCACGAGGTGCTCTTTTGGCTACTTTATCGTCTCCGAGGATGCACACTGCCAGGGTGTGCCCTCCGGTTAGGGTTTCTAAATGCTTTGGAGTTACCGAAACTTCGTTTCATATCACAAAGGAAGACACAATCGCTGCCATCACCTCTCAGCAACGTCTTGGAGCAGTTCAAAACGAGCTGGATATGAACGTTTCGAAGCTTCGCCGTAGAGTAGAATAGCAGTTTCTGTGGAAGACCTCATGAGAAGCCAGCTGTACCCGATAATCGAAAACTCAATCATCGACAGTTAGTGACGCATGAAGAATCCAAGCATTCTTGGGTTAACCAGCAGCAAGTTGAAATGTCCATTAAAACGGCCCCTGCTAATCGAACCCCGCTACTTGGGCATCCAATAGCTTGAAGTTCAGTTGCCCGGTTACGTTGTACCTGTCGCTTGTCTCACGGGATGAGTACGCGGAATTTACAGTCAGATGTGACGAAATGAAGCATAGTACAGTCTGAAAATCTATGTAAGCACTATTTAACTTTATACTTTGTGACCCTGACACTAGTGCATTGAAAATGGATCAAAAACAGCCTCGAAACGAGCTGACGCAATTTCATAAAGAAAGGTTCTACAAGTTGAAAAGGACCAGCCATTTACGTACGTTCAATGTAGAATAGCATTCTGGAGACATTTTGAAGTCAATCCCGAAGAGTTTCAGCTCCCTAACAGCATCCTCTCAGCTTTCCTACGTAAGAAGCTGGGCAAGGACAGGACTCGGACCAGGCTCTGGTGACATACACGATTATCTTCCAGTCGATATGGTTGCACACGCAAGAGTAGGGATATACAATTGCAAGCTCATTTTGTTGGTATAGAATGCGTAGGTTGTGACATGGATGCACGACGCCGTCGTCTTCTATCAAAAATCCTGCCATTATATGAGCTGAGCCGCAAGCAAATATCATTTTACAGTGTTGAATGACTTTTTTGCGTCATTGTGTTTTTTTCATGTTTCAGATGTCCCTGAGCTGGCCGAGCATCCTTTTTTTCGAAACACTTGATCGACCGAAAGCGTCTTGCACACGCCGCTTCGATAAATTGGGGTTTGACTGTTCACCGTTGTGTTACATCGATGGTGACGCGGAGGCAGTCATGACCGGAAATTGGTGCTTGTGAAACAGTTATACACATTGCACTGATCCAGAGGTAAAGACCTTCTACTGGAGCTAACTCGACCGTTCGTACATATAGTTGAGCTGAACGCCTGATTACCAAAGCATTGCCCTTGCACAAGCTAACACTAATCTCCCTCAATGCCCTCGATAGGAACAGCTCTTTGCGGACCGAGCCCGGGACGATACTGTACAACGTTACTACAGTAGTGCAAGCTTATTGGATTTTTTGGGGCAAACCCTAAGGGTGTTGACGCGAGAGAAGCAGAAAGGCTGGCCAACGCTATGCAAAGGGGACACACAGCGGTGAAGCATAATAGGCAATGCAATTTGGGAAAAGTCCAGTTGTCCAGATTTTTAATGAGCTCATTTAACCCCGCGATTGTTTGGACAATAGATTAAGGTACGCGTCATGGGAATCCTTGGACATGGCTCGGGCCAACTGGTAGCACAGTGTCTGTTAAATTTTGGAACATATGTGAGACGTTTTCTTGCTTCGTGAAAGACTCTGCACCGAAATTTTTCGTGTGCCTTGCCTCCAGATAATGCATCGCGAAAATCGACAAACTACCAGGGATCAGAGCAACAACGACAGCAAATACAGCCTCTCGATCAGCCATAAGCTCTTCCTTTCTGCCCAGTGGTACACATGCTTGTTGTTATTCTTTATTCTTATTCTTACTATCCGTCTGTCGCTGTAATCATCATCGAAGCGGCCTGTGTGAGACGCTTTCGGTCAATCAAGGGTTTCGATAAAAAGGATGCTTGGCCAGCTCAGGGACATCTGAAGCATGAAAAAAACACAATGACGCAAAACAAGTCATTCAACACGGTAAAATGATATTTGCTTGCTTCTCAGATTATATACTGGCAGGATTTTTGATAGAAGACAACGGCGTTGTGCATCCATGTCACAACCTACGCATTCTATACTAA
>JAULKQ010017870.1:0-10240 GCA_032356285.1 Smithsoniella earleae | reverse complement strand
CAGTACGCAGCCTCCAGGACATCCTTGAGGGAAAGGGAGTACTGGAAGGCTGCGGAAGTCGTGATAGCGCGGACTTCATGGGCTCTGGGGAGAATGGAGGAAACGTCCAAGTGAGCCTGCGTATAGGCAGAGCGGATGGTCTGCGAAATCCACCGGGAAATGGTGGAGGCAGAGATATCCTTGGATCGGCCCGCCCTGAGAGAGATGAAAAAACGTCTCTGGGTGGTTCGGAGGGAGCGTGTCCGATCCCAATAGTACTTGACGGCACGCACCGGACAAAGGGTAATGTCAGGTTCGCGTTTGTCCACAATGGTGGAAAGGGGGCGGATGATGATGGCAGGGGAGGGAGAACCTGGAGTCTGGTTCTTGGCCAAAAATTCTGGCAAGAACTGAAGAGAGACTGACCCGTCCGGGTGGAACCTGACGTCTGGACTTAACCCACTCAGAGCATGGATTTCACTCCTTCGGCGTCCAGAGGCCAAGGCTATCAAGAAGACGGTCTTGAAGGAAAGCAACTCCATCTGAATTGAGACTAGGGGCTCGTAGGGAGCCACAAGTAGGGAGTTGAGGACTAGGAACAGGTCCCACATGGGAACCCTCCTGGGGGAGGCAGCGTTGGAAGCCGAAATGCCCCTTAGAAGGTCTCTGAGGAGAGGGTCCTCAGAGAAGTCTGGGCCGCCAGTTTGGCGAAGGGTCGTACAAATGGCGGCTCGGTAACCCCGAACGGAGCTAGAGGACAATTTGAGGGACGTGGACAAATGCCCCAGGAAATTGACCAGGTGAGTGCGCGACGGGGAAAAAGGGTCAAACTTTTTCTCCCTAGCCCAGCTGACCCACTTTTGCCATCGGGACCCATAAAGAGACTCTGTTCCCTTCCGTCTGGAGAGTGACAAAAGATGACGAACAGAGGGGTCAACACCCTCTCGTTCCCAAGCAGACTGAAGCGAGGATGCCCGGGAAGGGCGTTGTCGGGTCAGAGGCCGTCTGTTCTTCCCAGTCTCCATGCGTGGAGATGAAGGAGGGAAGGGTTGGGGTGGCAAATGCCCGATCGAGGTTGACGGAGGAGATCCCGTCGGGGGGTTAGTTGGACTGGAGGGAACGACGTCAGAGATAGCAGGTCTGAGAACCACGGTTGGGCAGGCCAACTGGGAGCTATGAGAAGCTCCGCTTGTTATAGCAGTGCTTTGCGTAATACCTTCGGAAGGAGGGGAAACGGATGGTAGGCGTACCCCCAGTAAGCCCTTCCAAGGGATCGACAGGGCGTCCGTGGCCCAGGCCAACGGATCTGGCACCGGAGACACAAAGGTTGGGAGCTGGTGGTTGAATCGGGTGGCGAAGAGATCCACCATCGGTCTGTACCAGGTCGTCCACACCACATCGAGAACCTGTCTGTTCAGAGTCCACTCGGTGCTGAGGACTGCTTTGGAGCGACTCAGGGCATCGGCCAGAACATTCAGTTTCCCCGCTATGTGAATTGCCTGGAGGACGATGTTGCGATGGTGACACCATTGGAGAAGGGACTCGGCCATCAGAGAGAGAGTTGAGGAGCGTGCCCCTCCCTGTTTGTTGATGTAACAAGCTACCGTGGTGTTGTCCGTGAACAGGCGGATCGACTTGTTCAGTACCTGATCCTGAAAATGGACGAGGGCCAGGCGGACTGCCTCCATCTCCAGGGCATTGATGTGCCAGTGAGCCTGGTCTGGATTCCAAAGACCCTGTGCATGAAGGGGGCCCATGTGAGCCCCCCATCCGCAGTTGGATGCGTCCGTGTAAAGGGACAGATCCTGTAGTGGGGGGGCTATTGGAACTCCCTCTTGGAGGATGGATGAGTTTGTCCAATCCCGAGTGCTCGCCTGGAGCCAAGGGCCAAGAGTGATGTGAACATCCCACCCGTCCCTGGCCTGAGACCACCTTGACCTGAGGGCCCTCTGAAAAGGACGTTTGCGGGAGCGGCCCAGAGGAACCAGGTTGGAGAGCGACTCCATGGTGCCCAGCAGGGAGTAAAGGGACCTGACCGGAATCAAGTTTTGCCTGTAGAGCCCGGAGAGGAGCTCGTGCAAGCGTAAGAGACGCTTGGGTGCTGGAGAGACCAGCATCGTGGTGGTGTTGAAATCCATGCCCAGAAAGATGAAGGTCTGGCTGGGTATGAGGTCGCACTTCTCCTCGTTCAGGAGGAAGCCCAGACATAGGCAGAGGTTGCGCAGATGCAGAACGTGCATCTGACACAACTCCTGGGTCTCGGCCAGGATGAGCCAGTCGTCTAGGTAGCATCGTAGACGGATGGCTCTGGACCTGGCCAAGGAGGCTACCTCTGTGCACACTTTGGTGAAAACAAAGGGAGCCAGGGATAAGCCAAAGGGGAGGGCCTTGAATTGGAAGGTCCTTCCCCTCCACACAAAGCGGAGGTACTTCCGGTGGACCTGTGCTATGTGGATGTGGAAGTAAGCGTCCTTCAGGTCGATGGAGGCAGCCCAGTCCTTCGACCTGATGGACTCTCGGATGGAAGAGGTAGACTCCATCCTGAACTTGATGTCCCGTATGAATTTGTTCAGGGGGGACAGGTCCAGGATCGGGCGCCAACCTCCGTTTGGCTTGGGGACGATGAAGAGGCGGGAATAGAAGCCGGGTCCAGGGTCGTGAAGTTCCTGGATGGCGCCCTTCTGGAGCATGAGGGTGATCTCTGATTGGATCACTGCCTCCTTCTCGGCCGAAGAGGGACGATGGGGAGGTGGAGTGTCGGATAGGGGTGGTATCTGACCAGCCCAAGGGATCCGGAAACCCCATTCGAGCACCGAGAGAACCCACTGATTGGTGCACAGGGACCTCCACTGAGGGAGGGCCCTGGCGAGGCTGCCAGATGGTAGGGCCGCGTGGGGAGGTGCTGGTGGGCATGGCAGTCAGAAGGCCCTGGGGGGCTTCTTGCCGGGGGCCCCTGGAGGGGGCCGGCGGTGAGCCTGAGTCTGGTGTTGCCCAGGGTGACGGGGACGGTGGCCCTGCCGAAAACCCGAGCGGGGTTTCTTGGCAGGGGGGGCGCCCCGGGCCTGAGAATAGCTCGCTCTCTTGGGAGCTTGTCTGGGCGACAGAGAAGAGGCCCAAGTAAGCGCCGAGTCGCGGGCTTGCTCCAAATGCCGGCGGAGGGCGGCTGAGCCGAATTGCCCGAAGAGTGAATTCTGCTGCGGAGGGATGCAGCGGAGAGCATTGCGTTCATCCGCGGAAAGCGGAGAGGAACGCAGGAAAGTGTCCCGCCTGGTGAGGATGGTATTAAACCTGAGCTCAGTCAGGGTGTCAATGGCCGCATTGACCTCCGCGACAGCTCGGCGGCCAAAAGTGAGAACGTCATCAAAGGCAGAGGGAAGACCACCGGAATTGGCCTCTGACGCCCTTTGATGAGCGACTGCCAGGGCGCCTAAGAAGCGTTGGTTACGGCTGCAGGACATAAGAGCCGACCGAAGATATCGGTCCAACTCTGAATAGTCCTTAAAGGACGTTTCAAATTTGGCCGGTGCCATGCCCGGGCGGAGGAGGCGCCTGTCTTCCGGAGCTGGATCCGCGGTCCAAAATAGAGGAGAGGACTCCTCAAAATCGTTGCTGGACCGGGATCGTAAGGGTTTAAGGGAGAATACCTTTCCCACGGGAAGGGCAGACTGGATCTGATGACCGTCCTGGGAAGAGCCTGGGTGACTGGACTTGGAGCCTCTGGCCTTGTTCGCCAAGCGCTCCCCCGACTCCACGATAGTGGTAGGGGTGCGCAGTCGCACCACCGAGGTGGGGGCGGTAGAGGGCTGACCAAACAAGAGGAGCACCTCATTGTCAGCATTCTCGTTTGGTTGGGCAGTAGTCAGGAAATGCGGGAGCACCGGTTCTAGGAGCGTGCCCGCAGTGACGGATGATTCGGGCGGAGCTTCATCCTCGAGAAAGTCGGGGGGAGAAGAGGCCCGGCACGAACCCGAGTCCTGTCCTTGAATGGACTGGGTTCGAGATCTCGCCCGGGAGGGTCCAGGTTCCGTAGGAGAGTAGGGAGAGGAGCGAAAGTGGTCCTCTTCCGGGTCCTCGTCAGAGTCTGAATAGTCTGTAAGGAACCTGGGGTAGGTGGCCCCCCGGGGAGGATGAGAAAAGGTGGGTGGCGGGGAGTCCGCAAAAACCGGAATGGTGGGGGGCACTAGTACCCACCGCCGGGCGGACGAATGCCAAACTGTGGTATCCAGTTCGGGATCCGCTGAGGACCAGCGTCCCCAGCTGTTGGAGCTGGGGAGGAAAACCTGGTCGTCCCCGTTTGGCCAGGTATCAATAGGGACAATGGGCCGGGGAGGACCCTGTCTACCAGAACTGGCCTGAGATGCCCCTGGAGTATCAAGCGGGTAGTCGAAACCCGCAGAGGGCCCAAGGTCCCGGGCACTGCGGGTGGCAGGTGCAACCTGGGTTGACTGCGGCCCGACGCAGGACGGGGCGAAAGTGCGGTGCCCCCGAGGGGGCTTCGCCGTGCCACGGGGTGCCTGGTGACCGGAGGTGTCAGCCCCAAGCGTCTCTACCCGTGGGGAGCTTGCTGGGGTCTGGACCTGGTCTGAGTGGGGTTCGCCGAGAGGGAACCCCATCGAGAGGAATCCACGGGATCGTCCTGCTCAGACGCCAATCCCCCTCCCGACTGAGTTCGCAGGAAGCGAACAAGTCTCGCACCGAGAGTGAGAGAACAGAATCAGGGGGTGGCGAGTCCCGATGATCCCTTCGGCGGGTGGAATGGTGCACACCCGCCGGGCGCGGGGGGCTCCCCAAGTGCCCCATTGGCGGTGTCTCCCTTCTTGTAGTGGGAGACGTGTCCGCAGGGGGAGCCCAGGTCCTGTTAGAGGGGCCCCCGACAGCGCCCTCAAGAGCGGACCCATCGAACGGGGGGGCCCAGTGGGGTAAGGGTGGTCCCCCCATCGGCATCGGTTTTTCCACAGCCCCGAGGGGCGATGGAGAAACCCGCATCTCCCATAAAGCCTCACTAGTCGCAATGGTTAGGGGAGGGGGTAGCTGAGTAGCGGCGCGAGACGAGTGCGGCGACGCAGTGACTGACAATTGCGTAAACGCTTGCGTGTGCACATCGTCCCGCGTCATATCCGTCTCGCCCAAATCTGCCGAAAAAATGGCGGCCCCACTGCGACTAATGGAAGGCAGAGAAGGCGGGGAACCAAGAGGGACGGGGTTCCGGACCCAGTCGATCCATAAAGGAACGAGGTTCATCCGCCAAATCCGCCTACGAAACACGAGGGTACGTGTTCGAGGCACCCACCGCAGGGGCCCTAACCAAAGAAGCGCTGACTTTGGTAGGGGATGTCTGCGTGGACCCAGACATGGTGGGTAGGGAGGAGAAAGAAGAGAAGATGCAATGAAAGGAGAAGAAGAAATACATGTGCCGAGTGACCTAGCACTGACGAATAAACTCTCGAGCTAAAACGCCGATCGAGAGAAACAAAGGCAAGAAAATGATACTTAGCTGATCCTGTCACAGTAAGTAGGGCAGCGAAATGTATCCAGCCAAATGGAAGCACAGTCACAATGCGTCACAGGCCAACGAGGCACGACACGTCGAACCACTAGGGTGGTGGCCGAAAGAATGACCAGTGGGCGGATACGCTCTAGCTATCTGTTGCGCATGACGCGGGTCTCGTTTGGGTATGTGCCGTAGTGACCTCAGCCGCGAGAGTTTTCATTGGCCAGCCAGGCAAACACGCAGGCCGTGTATGCATACGTTGGACATGGTAAGTATACTAGTCAAACATGAAACCAAATAGGGTTTCTCCTTTTGACTTCGTATACTATACCATGTCCAACGTATGCAGAATCCAAAAGAATGGAGGAGGGAGCACCTAATGGCCCGAGCGAGCGGGCCTAGGGAAAGTGACGGGCACAGAAGCCGCGACAAAAGAAATCCCCTTGGTACCATCTGCACGTTTTGCGCGGAAATCCCTAAGGTAGAAGTTGATGAAGGGATTTTCAAAGCGCAGCCTCAAGGACATCCTTGAGGGAAGGGAGTAATGGAAGGCCACGGAAGTCGCGATAGAGCGGACTTCCTGGGCTCTGGGGTGAATGGAGGAACGTCCAACTGAGCACCAATACGCAGCCTCAAGGACATCCTTGAGGGAAAGGGAGTATTGGAAGGCCACGGAAGTCGCGATAGAGCGGACTTCATGGGCTCTGGGGTGAATGGAGGAAACATCCAACTGAGCCGGAATCAGGTCCTACCGAGATCTGAACTCGGATCGCTGGATTCACAGTCCAGAGTGCTAACCATTACACCATAGAACCGCTCGTAAGGCAGAGCGGATGGTCTGCGAACTCCACCAGGAATGGTGGCGGCGGAGATATCTTTGGATCGACCAGCCCTGAGAGAGATGAAAAACGTCTTTGGGTGGTTTGGATGGAGCGTGTCCGATCCCAATAGTACTGACTGCACCGACCGGACAAAAGGGTAATGTCAGGTTCACGTTTGTCCACAATGGTGGAAAGGGGGCGGATGATGATGGCAGGAGAGGGAGAACCTGGAGTCTGGTTCTTGGCCAAAGATTCTGGATAGAACTGAAGAGAGACTGACCTGTCCGGGTGGAACTGGACGTGTTGACTTTGCCACTCAGAGCATGGATTTCACTCCTTCGGCGTCCAGATCTCTGAGAAGAGTGTCCTCTTGAGAAATCTGGGCCGCCAGTTTGGCGAAGGGTCGTACAACCCCGAACGGAGCTAGAGGACAATTGAGGGACTTGGATAAATGGCCCATGAAATTGACCAGGTGAGTGCGAGACGGGGGAAAGGGGTCACACTTTTTACTTGCTAGCCCAGCTGACCCACTTCTGCCATCGGGACCCATAAAGGGACTCAGCTCCCTTCCGTCTGGAGAGCAATAAAGATGGACGAGTAGAGGGGTTAACACCCTCTCGTTCCCAAGCAGACTGAACCGAGGATGCCCGGGAAGGGCGTTGCCGGGTCAGAGGCCGTCTGCTCTCCCCAGTCTCCATGCGTGGAGATGAAAGGGGGAAGGGTAGGGGTGGCAAATGTCCGATCGAGATTGACGGAGGCCAACTGGGAGCTATGAGAAGCTCCGCTTGTTATAGCAGTGCTTTGCGTAATACCTTCGGAAGGAGGGGAAACGGATGGTAGGCGTACCCCCAGTAAGCCCTTCCAAGGGATCGACAGGGCGTCCGTGGCCCAGGCCAACGGATCTGGCACCGGAGACACAAAGGTTGGGAGCTGGTGGTTGAATCGGGTGGCGAATAGATCGACCATTGGTCTGTACCAGGTCGTCCACACCACATCGAGAACCTGTCTGTTCAGAGTCCACGCGGTGCTGAGGACTGCTGGAGCGACTCAGCGCATAGGCTAGAACATTCATTCTCTCAGCTCTGTGAATTGCCTGGAGGACGAATGTAACAAGCTACTGTGGGGTTGTCCGTGAACAGGCGGATCGACTTGTTCAACACCTGGTCCTGAATTGCCGAGGGCCAAGCTGCCTCCATCTCCAGGGCATTGATGTGCCAGTGAGCATGGTCAGGATTCCAAGACCCTGTGCATGAAGGGGGCCCATGTAAGCCTCCCATCCGCGGTTGGATGCGTGCGTGTAAGCGACAGATCCTGCAGTATGGGGGCTATTGGAACTGCCTCTTAGATGATGGATGAGATTGTCCAGTCCCGAGTGCTCTCCTGGAGCCAAGAGCCAAGGGTGATGTGAACATCCCACCCGTCCCTGGACTGAGACCACCTTGACCTCAGGGCCCTCTGAAAAGGACGTTTGCGGGAGCGGCCCAGAGGAACCAGGTTGGAGAAAAAAACAAAACAAAAAAACTCCATGGTGCCCAGCAGGGAGTAAGGGACCTGACGGGAATCAAGTTTGCCTGTAGAGCCCGGAGGAGCTCGTGCAGGCGTTGGAGACGGTGGGGTGATGGAGAGACCAGCATCGTGGTGGTGTTGAAATTCATGCCCAGAAAGTTGAAGGTCTGGCTAGGCATGAGGTCGTACTTCTCCTCATTCAGGATGAAGCCCAGACATAGGCAGAGGTTGCGCAGATGCAGAACGTGCATCTGACAGGCAGAGAGGGGCGGAGTGCGGTGCCCCTAAGGGGGCTTCGCTGTGCCACGGGCTGCCGGGTGACCGGAGGCAGTAGCTCCAAGTGTCCCTTCCCGAGAGGGAGGATGCTGGGGCATGGACCTGGTCTGGGTGGGGTTCGCCGAGAGGGAACCCCGTGGGAAGGAGTCACGGCTAGGATTGCAGAAGGGCGATCGTGTCTCGCAAGGAGACAACGAGACCAACGGATGGCGAGTCCTGGGGGTCCGATCGGTTTGTGGGAAGGTGCACATCCGCCGGGCGCATGGGGCTCCCTAAGTGTCCCAGTGCGGTGTCTCCCTTCTTGTAGCGGGGGACGTGTCTGCAAGCATGGGTCTGAAAGCATGTGGGGCTCCCTAAGTGCCCCAGTTGCGGTGTCTCCCTTCTTGTAGCGGGGGACGTGTCTGCAAGGGAGCCCAGGTCAGCACCCTCAAAAGCGGACCATTGAACGAGGGGGTCCAATAGTGGAGCAAGGGCGGTGCCCTTGTCGGCATGGGCTTTTCCCTGACCCCGAAGGGCAAGGGATAAAACCAGCATCTCCTGTAAGGGAGGTAAAGTCCGGAATGGTTGGGGGCAATAGTACCCACCTTCGGGAGTAAGTATGGCAGATGGAAGAGACCAAAGTGACACCTGCAGAAGACCAGTGTCCCCAGCTGTGGGAGCTCGGGGAGTAACCTGATCATCCACTTTAGGCCAGTGATCAATGGGGACAAGACACCGGAGGGGCCCTGCCCACCAGAACTGGCCTGGGTTCCCCGTGAGAACCAGCAGAGCCGCCGGTACTCACAGGGGACCACCGAACCCAGGCACTGTGGGCCGCAGACGAAACCAGAGTTGCATGCGACCCAGTGCAGGGAGGGGCGAAAGGGCGATGCCCCCGAGGGGGCTTCACCATGCCATGTGATGCCGGGTGACCGGAGTCGTTAGCCCCAAGCGTCCTTTCCCGAGTGGGAGGATGCTAGGGCATGGGCCTGGTCTGGGTGGGTTCACCGAGAGGGAACCCAGTCGGGAGGGGTCCACGTGACCATCCTGCAGCAAAGCCGGTCCCTCTCCCGGCGAGATAGCAGAAGGGCGATCATGTCTCGCAAGGAGACAAGCGGACCCAAGGATGGCGAGTCCTGAGGGTCCGATCGGCGGGTGGGAAGGTGCACACCCGCCGGGCGCGTGTGGCTCCCCGAGTACCCCATTAGCGGTGTCTCCCTTCTACTGGGAGACGCGTCCGCAAAGGGGAGCCCAGGTCCTGTTAGAGGGGCCCCTGACAGCACCCTCAAGAGCGGACCCATTGAACGGGGGGCCCTGTGGGGTAAGGGCGATCCCCCCATCAGCATCGGTTTTTCCATGGCCCCGAAAGGCGAAACCGGCATCTCACGTAACGCCTCACTAGTCGCAGTGGTTAGGGGAGAGGGTAGCGAAGAGTAGTGGCGCGAGACGTGCCCGGCAATGCAGTGACAGGCCATTGCGCAACCACAAACGCGCGTACATCGTCCCGCGTCACGCTATCCGACTCGCCCAAATTAGCCGAGGAAATGGTGGCACCACTGCGGCTAGTGGAGGGCAGAGAAGGCGGTGAACCAAGCGGAGCAGGGTCAGTGCCTGGTTCCAATCCCTCCATAACGGAACAAGGATTTGCCTCAACTCCGCCTCCGCAACACAAGAATTTGTGTTCGAGGCACCCACCCCAACAGGCCCTGGCCAAAGAGGCGCCGCGAGAAGAGACTGAAGTCTCCGCTCGCCTTTGGTAGGGGTTGTCTGCATGGACCCGGACATGGTGGGTACGGAGGAGAAAGACATCAATTAAAGAAGAAGAAGAAAATCAGTGTGCCGAAGTGGGCTACCTCAAGGTAGTCCGCCCGGGGAGGATAAGAAAGGGGGGAGAGAGGGAAGTCCGCAAAATCCGGAATGGTGGGGGGCACTAGTACCCACCTCCGGGCGGATGAATGGCAAACTGTGGTGTCCAGTCTGGGGAGGAAACCCTGGTCGTCCCCTCTCGTCCAGTTTCCAATGGGGACAATGGGTCGAAGAGGACCGTGTCTACCGGAACTGGCCTGGGTTGTCCCTGGAGTATCAAGCGGGTAGTCGATACTTGCAGAGGACCCAAGGTCCCGGGCACTGCGGGTGGCAGGTGCAACCTGGGTTGACTGCGGCCCGACGCAGGACGGGGCGAAAGTGC